>CAXIVR010000984.1:0-28281 GCA_964035755.1 Teleogryllus oceanicus
TTCTTGATCATGCTTCTGGGAGAATAATAATTAAAAATTTTATTGTTCATCAACAACAATTTTTCCTAATCTGACATTTTAGAATGTATAGCAGTAAAAATTTAACATAAATATACTTTACTTTTATATTCCATTATAGAATGATTCATGCTCCTTTAAACCCAACCTATTACTCTAATCACAACATAATACCAGATATTTTAGATATAAAAATTACAAAAACGTAAATTAAATTCTTTCAATTCCATTTCTGAATTAGATTCTGACCATCCCCCTGTTAAAATATGTTTAATTTTCAATATTAAAAGATAATATCCTTTTCATAACATGCGAATAAACTAATACATATCGCTCATATATAGAATCAAATTTTAATTTCCCCAAAACTTAGATAATATAAAAAATTGATGTAGAAATCGAAATGTTTAAAATAATTTAGATGCATATAAATATTCTAGTAATAACATTAAACGTACATACATACTGATTTTCCCCCTATAAATATCTTAAATCTATCAAATCCAAATATAACCTAAGACGATTCTGGCAACAAACTCGTCCCCTGACATTAAAAGAAAATAAACAAGTTATCACGCATTATCAAATTACGTATAGACCAATATGAATTAGACAAATTTCAAAATTACATTGCACAAATACATCCTAATACAGACCACAATGGTCAAAAATTTAAAAAATTAAAAAATTTTTTCCCCTATACCAATGACATGGACCATAGACATGGAACCATATACCATTGAATGGAACAAGAGGAGCTAGAAACGCCTTCGCCCATACGCCTAAAGAAACATGGAATCATTATGACGCAATAATTAACAGAAACCTTTCTGCTCAAACCATAGAAATTACTGGATTTTATGGTCACACTCCAGCAGCCCAACAGAGGGGAGACCGAAGGAGGAGTTTCTATTCTGAAACCAATAATGGAGACATAACTGAGTTTACAAAGAATAATTGATTTAGAGAACAAGCAAAATTACTATAATAGGGTTATATATTCCCCCACAGAGTTCCTGAAGACGGAGAGACTATACTAAACGCAATATCAGGACCACGAAAAGAAAAAGGATTCTGACAGGGGACCTTAACTGTGGATTAAAACCCAAACAAAAACAACACTAGTATTGAACACTCAGAGAGGAAGGCTTTACACTAGTGAACAAGAAAGACAAGGGAAAAGTACTTGCATACAACGGATCAAGTCCCATGATCTGGTCTTCTATAAAGGAAAGAAATAAAGATACAGGAACAGAAGTACTATGGTCATCACCGGCAACACTAATAAGAAAACACACGGTAGAGACAACTTTCAGCCTCAAAGACGCAACCACATGAAAGAAAAAAAAACCCGTGCAATATATCCAAAAAAATCGACCGAAATGTCATTAAGGTAAATTGATAAATGAGGCGAAGAAGAGAATATCAGAAAAAATCTTGAATTTGTGGGATAAGGTAGAAATAATTTGTTGAATTATGCTGAAATTAAATCGGTGTATTTTGAAGTAGAAGGATTTTGTTTTAATATATCAGAATAAGAGAATTTGGTGATTTGTGATTATAAATTGGGAGGTGGGGAGTATTTGAATTGAAGGAATAAGATAAAACGACCCCGACGATCAGCTGTTCACGTGGTATCGTGAACATATGAAGACGTAACATTGCTATATCACGAACACCTTCACTACAATTTCTATGCCGAAACTCACTTTAACACAAACCACGAATACTAGATTTCAATAACAAGAAAGACGAATTTTCCATCACATCAAGAGAAAACGTCACACGACGATCAGCTGTTCACGAGGTACAAAGACGGAAGAATCACCGAACACGTATGAAGACGTAACATTCTATATCACAAAAAACACCTTACAGCACATTTCTACTAAACATGTTTTAAACTTTAAAACTATACACGAATACTAGTTTTCACATAACAAGAATGCCATCCCCGCATCCACATACGAAACGAACACATGTCGGCGCAGGTGGTCAACATGAGAGCGATACATTGCAGGGATTTTGGAGACGAAAGAAACGAGTATTTACACTGCCACTGCGCTTTTTCTGCCTTAAAGAAACCACTTACTTTGTAGAAAAAGACTACATTCCCCCGTCCTGATTAGAAACTTTAGGGGACCTTTTGTGTAGGTTGCACATTCGATATCGCATTCATATTTTTTCTTCCGCCAACGCCTTGTCCTTCTGACGGCAAACAATAAAACATAACGTATGCAGTGTTTCAAATAATAATGTTTGTATTATTTGAAATGTCAGTAAAATACTATATATTGTAATATAACATTAAATAAATATGGAAATTGGACACTCGCCATCTGGATGGCATAAAAACCCAATTCGAGGGATACCCGCCATCTAGCGGATGGCATAAAAAACCCATTCAAAGGGAATCCGCCATCTAGGGGAGGGCATAAGAACTCATTCGAGGCGAACTTGCCATCTAGCGGATGGCAAAGAACACAGCGAATATCGATAGGGAAATTGAGGCGACACTGTTCGATATGAAATTGATTACTAGATCACGATTACACGTTTCACTACAGCACTTTCCTGCACTTCCTAACTGAATTTCATTTAAAAAAAAAAAAACCCCACCTACATCACAGAAACATTTTCCCTGTCTGCATTACACTTTTTCCTTCGCACAAACTTAAAAAATTTTTTAAAACATATATATTTATATATGCTTCAATTCTTGTAAGCTATCACATGAGTAACCTGCACTTTCATAACCTAGCTTCTGCCTCCCACGATTGCCCTAACCACGTAATATTACACTTTAAAGCTACCGATGTTTATAACTCAGTTCTGTGCACTATACGCATGAGGCGTAATATCTGCAAAAAGCACTATTATTCACATTCTACAAAATGATTAAATTATACCTGGGGCACCAGGACTCATGGTTTGGGTGCTGCGCTAGCCAGGAAAAAACATACATTTAAGGGGACAAGGATGAGTTTTTTGGGTTTTTAATCTTTATTTCCCTTTTTTTTTCGGCTGGGCTGGAAATTTGTGATGACACCGACTGTCACTGCTTGTTTACTCGGCAGCGGCTACAGATGAGCTGCAAAAGCACATGTGATACAAAAGAACATTCTCACCAATTTTGCAAATACAAACCCCTTTCGGTATAACTAGTGGAAAGAATCACCCAACCCAGCTCACGTAACCTAACCTAACCTAACCTCAGCACAGCTAACCTAACCTGCACTACAAAGTAAATCAGAATCATCAGAACACGAAAGAAACGGCATTTCCTATCACACGAATACACTGCTCACAAACCCAACACCACTCACGACTCTTGTTTGGGAAACTAAATTAGAAAATTATCAGAAAACCTAAGATGAATTTGCCAAGACACAACACATCACACAACAATACATCCCTTTACGAGCCTTACTAGATCACGATTACTCACGTTTTCACCTAAAGCACTTTCACTACTCCAACTGAATTTACTTCAAAAAAAAACCCACCACATCACAGAAACATTTTCCTGTCTGCATTCTTTTTCCTTCGCAGAAACTTAAGAAATTTAAATATATAATTTGAGGCTTCACACTACACTGCACACGAAACTTTGAGAATAAATAAACAAATGAAAGAAAAAAAAACACACTGTCATTCTCTCCTCTCACCAGATCGCAAACACCTGAAACATAAGATGAAATGCTTCAGTATATAAAACCTAAACACAAGAAGCAATTAGAACTCGCACTTTTAGACTTCACCACTGTTTTACACTGTTAAAAATCAAAACAGAATTCACATTGCTATCTATCGCCACCACAACACAGCACACGACTATTTTTAGAATGAACCACGACAAACACTAACACCAGAATTCTCACAAGCACACGAAAACATACATTTCCCATCACAACAGTAAAGAACAATTATTCTCTAAAGCAATTACACTTCTGCCTGCGTTTCACTGTGTTTCCGAATCTTGCCATCCCAATAATAATATAGATAATGACATACGCCCTTCTTGGAAACTACGGAAACGTTCGCGTAACAATCACGAAGCGACAATGCTATGATAGCACGAGAGCTGATCAAAACATTGGGAAGTTTTACACTCAAGATAAAACGTCAAAATTAACTTTCAATCAATTGAAGATTTTAGAAAATATAAATCATTTTGTGATACAAACAATATTCAATATTACTCTTATCGTGACCTACTATTAAAACAATCACAGTTTTATTCAGAAATATACCTATTACTTACTCAAATGAAAGTATTTTCAATGAATTATTGAAACTTAACTATCCAGTGCAAAAGGTATACAGATTATTTAACAAACAACGGAACCTATAGAAATTTGCTTCAATAGAAACTTCTACAAGTCCAGAAGCTTCTAAAATCTTCAAATTAGAAAAATTTTCCATAGTGTCATAAAAATTCAAGCAAAAGTATCAAATAACCAACTGATTCAATGTAAGAGATGCCAAAATTTTAATCATACACAAGCCAATTTAGATTAACCCACGTTGTGTAAGGTGTACTGAAAAACCCCCATTATTCGAACTGTCCTCTTCCAAAATCAACCCTCCTATTTGTTGTAATTGCCTGAAATCACATGCTAATTACAAAGGTTGTCCAGTATATAAAGATTTACTGAAACCAAATCAAACTAATAATTCAAATTCTCATATGTTAATAAATCAAATTTGAATTTTGTTCCTCCAAATTAAATGCACAAAAATTTCCAGACTTCTGCAAACTCAAATCTTTCAACGTAACAATCCTATTCAAAAAATTTTTCAAAATTTAAATACTCCTACACCTCCAATTTATAATCACAAATCACACAAATTCTCTTATTCTGATATATTAAACAAAATCCTTCTACTTACACTCGATTTAATTTCCAGCATAATTCAACAAATTATTTACACTTATCCCACAAATTCAAACTTTATTACAAAACCCCTTAGCCTGTTTTACACGGTCATTTTTCATCATTTCGTCGATATTGACAGACTGGGGTTATTTTTACCCAAAAAAGAAGATGCCTTTTTTGCAGAATCCAGTTTGACTAGGGGCCCCCAGTGTCACTTTTTTGGGAAAGTTTTCGATTGCGGCTCCGGAAATATATTGGTTTATTTTTTTTTATTTGGAGGACGAGGGAAGTGTTTTATTTTTGAGTCTTTTTTATTTAGTGGGCCCCGCCGTTTTTTTGCTGTTTAATTACGGTTGAAGGTGGAGAGTTTTCTATAGGAAAAATTTAAATGAATTAGAATATACCCTTTTTGTGTATTTATAACCCTTTTTTTTTGTTGTTGCAGAAGGATTTGTCTGTTTTTTGCAGGGATTACAAACGTTTAGATTTCGTAAAGGTGAGGAAGGTTAATATAGAAAAAAGAAAGAAATACAAATTTCTTTTTATGTATTTATAACCTTTTTTGTTGTTGAGAAGGGTTTGTCGTTTTTGCAAAGGATTTACAAACGTTTCAGATTTTGTACAAAGGTGAGGAAGGTTACAAAAAAATGAAATAAATACAAAAATTCTCTTTTATGTATTTATAACCTTTTTTTTGTTGTTGCAGAAGTGATTTTTTGTTTTGTAGGATTTTAAAAAAAGTTTCAGATTTTGAAAAGGTGAGTAAGGTTATAGAAAAAGAAATGAAATATGAAATTTTTCCTGATTTATAACTTTATCATTTATTTTGCAGAAGTGTTTTGTCTGTTGTCTGACAATTGAGATATTTCCAAAGGTGAATCAAGGAGGATATTTAAATAAAAATTTAAATACCAATACCTTTCATCTTTTTAATTTTTATTTAAATTTTTTGCTTTCAGTATGTCGTGGCATCCAGACAAGTGATTTTTTTTAAATTTAACTGGTTAGGGAAAACCGTTCTATGAAGATGGAGGTAAATTACAAAAAAAAAGTAAAAGGAGAAGAATTTGGAATTCATTTCAGAAAATATCTAAATGCAAGTAATTAAAACATGGTGCAATGTGAGCCATGCACGTAGATCTTCCCTTTTTAAAAAGATTACTAGATTTAACCCACTTTTTAAAACTTTCAGGGAAACCTGTGTTTTTTAATTTTTTTGGGTAAAAGGTTTTTTTGGGCCTAAATGCCCCATCTGGGCAACACTAATCCTTAATTTAGGGGGGTAATAAAAAAAGTTAAGGGGAAACTATAAAAACATCACTTGATTCCAAGAATGATCAACAATGCATTAGTATAACAGTAACTCAACAAAAAATAAAATAATTATTTTTTTTTTGGGTCTGGTACAATTTCACCCCGTATTTCAGGCCCGGATACTGCTGAAGATATTCGGGAAGTGGAAAAAATTGATCCAAAGCAACAAAAAAAGGTGGGGGATAGCAAAAAAACGGGGGAACATGACCTTTTTCCCCCCACTTTAAAAAATTTTTAAAAATTTAAATTTTTTACCCTGCCATAAAATTGAGGGGGCTCAAAGTCCACCCTAGATTTGAGGAAGACTTATTCCCTTTCCAAAATGTCGCAAATGACACCCCAGTATTAGAGGACAAAAAAGGTCATTTGATTTAGACCCCGGGTAAACAGGTAATTTGAAAGCAAAAGATGATGCAGCAAAGGACAACCCAAACCCGTGGGAGCACTGTTGTGATCACTACAAGGTGCAGCGACACTATCAAACCCCAAACCGCAATTTTCTGGGTTGGGGGGAAAAACAAAAAGAGGGGGGGGAGTGATGACATTACCTTGCCCCATAATGCGAACAAGTTTTAAAAAGGGTTGAAATGATGACGATGATATTTTACGAGGAGGTATGTTGAAAATTAAGAGTCACATACGGGAGCGTGTTGAAGTTCAACACCAAATTTTGAATATTATGTACAAGTAACAAAAAAAAAATGAAAATAAAATAATTAACTTTTAAATTTTTTTTGAAAATTGTACCAATTTATCCTCATCCCTGTGTCCCACTATTTTGACCGGGGTCAATCTAGAGACTCAATTGATAGAACTGGTCACCCAAAAGTAAGAACTCCCCTTATTTTTGGAATCTTCCTGGTTTTAGTGTTCCAAAACATTTACTTTGCAAATTTTATGTATCAGTAGTTGATTTGTTTGTCCAAAAAATTTTGAATGCAACTGTTGGGACCAGATCATCAATTTTTACATCCAAGTTAAAGGGGGACAAAGTATTTCTGGGAAACCCGTTGGCCAAATTCCAAAGGCACTCCCACTCTCCTTCTGGGCAGGGGTAATTAAAAATTTATTTTGTCTGTGAAGGGTTTTTTTGGGAAGGGGTTTTATTAATTGGGACAGTAAAAAGCTGCGGCAAAAAGGGTTTGGACGTTTATTCCGACCAGAACCAGGGGGGAATGTAATCGCTCCATGTTTTTGTAAACAAGTGTGTCCCAACCTCCACCACACGCCCATTTTCTCCCACATCCAATACAAAATTTGATTCTGCATCTACAACTGCCAGAAAAATGGAATGTGCCCTTGTAATTAAAAAAATATGATCCGCAGACTTTGGGGCCTAAGATATGTGCTTTCCCAATAGCACCAATGCACATGGAATCCCAAAATTTCAAACTTTGGGATACGTCAACCACTGTGCTTTAGTCGAGGACACTACAAAAAATAAGTTTTTTATCCATCCATAATGTTAATGTAATGTTGTGCTTTTCAACTTACTTTCAATTAAAAAAAAAGGTGAGATGGCTCCAAAACTTCTGGGGACAATTTTCAATAGTGCTCAGAACCCCGTGGAAAAAATGGGGACCTGAACGCTCCTGATGGAGAAACGCAAAAAAACCCGCCTGCAAAATTAAAAAAAAAAAAAATTTGAAAACAAGCCTTCAAAAACGGGAAAAAATATGCCTATGTAATTTAAATATTTGATACAAAGAGATATTTTGAGATTTCTGTATGTGTTTTAATACAAAAAGTTTCTTTTAATTGGGTTTCCCTTTTTAAGGGGGGAAAATTTCAGTCGAACAGGTGTCCCCCCTAATATCGAGAACGATCAGGGGCCGTCAAAATTTTTTTCCGTCATCCCATGAACTGACGATAAAAAGGGCTCCAGACGCAACATTTTCTACCATTTTAGGACCCCCACCAGATCTCTTTTGCACCCAGGATTTTACCCAAGTGCAGGGTTTTCCTTTTCTTTTTGCCCCAGATCCAAATACAGCTGCCGCCAGCATTTTTCTTTTCCCTCTCCAAATAAAACCCAAAACTACCCCACAGCCTTTTTACTCCTTACACTTTCATTACTGTGGGACACTGCGAATCGTAACTTGACTTCTTCCCACTTATTTGTTTGTAAGGATGTTTAACTGTTAAACTTCCCGCGCTTTTTTGGGGGTTCAGGGATTTTCACAATTACGTAAGACCGGAGGACCGGAAAAGCTGGGAAATTTCGTTCATCCAGTTTTGGGACGATAGAAAAGAACGTCTTTTTCCATCCAGTTTCTTTGAAAATGATGAAAAATGACCAAAAAAAGGCTTTTGTCCCCCTTTTAAAAGGCCATTAGTTAACAGAAATCTAAATATAACACTAAAATGGGAAACCAATGGGCAAAAAAACAACAAAATATTTTTAACATTTATATAATAAATTGAATAGATTTTTTGAGACTATCTAACCCCTAAAGAAAAAATGATTTTTAAAAGGGTTTTAAAAATTTTTGAAATGATAGAATCTCTGATCATGCTTTGGGGGGTAGTAAAATTAAATTGTTCATCCAACAATTTTTCCTACATCCATTTTGAATGTATAGGAAAAAATTAACATAAATAATACCGTTTATTTTATATTCCATTTATAGAATGATTATGCCCTTTGAACCAACCTATTACTCTAATCACAACAAAAATACCAGATATTTTGATATAATAATTACAAAAAAGTCAATTTACAATTCTTTTAATTCCACTTCCCGAATTAGATTCTGACCATCTCCTGTTAAAATATGTTTTTAATTTTCAAAAAAAGATAATTATCCTCTTCATAAAATGCGAATAAAAATGGAATAAACGTCATATATAAAACAAAATTTTAAATTCCCAAAAAATTGATAATACTCAAAAAATTGATGTAAAAACGAAAAGTTTATAAAATAATTTTAGATATATAAAAAATTCTAGAATACATTAAACCGAATACATACTGATCTTCCCCATAAATATCTTTAAAACATCAAATCCAAAATAACCTAAGACGATTTAACAAACTGTCGCCCTGACATTAAAAGAAAAAAAAAACAAGTTATCACGCATTTTCAAAAAAGACCCAATATGAATTAGAAAATTTCAAAATTACATTGAAAATAATCCAATAGCAGACCAAATGGTCCCAAAAAAAATTAAAAAATCTTTTTCCCCCATACCAATGACATGGACCATAGACATGGAACCAAAAAGACATGGAAAAAGAGGAGCAGAAACGCCTTTTTTGGAACTTTTACCTTTCCAAAAGAAAAAAAATGGAAAATATTTTTTGAAAAAAGCACAAAAAAGGGGGAACCAGAAAACCTTTCTGCCAAAAAAACCCAAAAAAAATTTGGGAAATTTCTTTGGAAATTTTTTAATGGGGGTTTCCTTTTAAAAAAAAAAAACTTCCCCAAAGGGGCCCCCCCAAAAAGGGCCCAAAAACAAAGGCAAAAAGACCAAAAAAGAAAAAAAAGGAGTTTCTTTAAAGGGTTTCTAAAACCAATAAAAAAAAGGGAAAAAACCAAAAAACTGGAAAAAAAGTTTACCAAAAAAGAAGCATTTAATTTGATTAAAAAAAAATTAAAAAAAAAAAAAAAAGGGGGGGGGGGAAAAAAAAAAAAAAAAGAAAAAATTTATTTATTAAAATTAGGGGGGGTTTAATTTAAAAAAAATTTCCCCCAACAGTTTCAACTGAAAAGAAAAAAAAACCCCCAAAAAAAGAAAGGAAAAAAAAAAAATAAATTTTCCAAAAAAAAGCCCAATAAAAAAACCAAGGAACCACGGGAAAAGAAAGTATTCGACAGGGGGACCTTTTAAAAAATTCCGTTTTGGAAAATTGAAAACCCCAAGAGAAAAAAAGAACCGTTTGGGGGGAAAAAGAAACGAGTTTAAAAAAAAAATTTAAATGCCACTGCGCTCTTTTTGCCTTTAAAAAACAACATTTACTTTTTGTAAGAAAAGACCAATTCCGCCGTCCTTGGGTTGAAACTTGGGATACGGGGGATTTTTTCGGTTGCCATTCTGATATCGACATTTATGTTTCTTTTCGGCGCCAAGCCCCTTTCCTTTGCGACGGCAAAATTTAAAAAAACAATAAACGTATTAAAGTTTTTCGAAATAAATAATGTTTTTATTATTTTTAAAAGTCAAAAAAAAACATTAAATTTTAATATATAACATTAAATAAATATAAATTGAGGGATAATTTTGCCACAGGGATGGCATAAGAAAACTAAACCCCCTCTGGGAGGGAACACTTTGGGCCCCCAGGGGTGGCATAAGAACTACATTCGAGGGGCACTCGCCATCAGCGGATGGCATAAGAACTACGTAGCGAATATCGATAGGGAAATTGAGGCGACACTGTTCGGGTATGGGAAAATTGGTTACTAGATCAGATTAACACGTTTTCACTACAGCATTTCACGCACTTCCAACTGAATTTCATCAAAAAAAAAAAAACCCCCACATCAAAAAAACACTTTTCCCGTCTGCATTACACTTTTTTCCTTGCACAAACTTGAAATTTTTTAAAAAATATAAATTTTATATTGCTTTCCCAATTTTTGTTATCAAGAGTAACCTACCATAACCTAGCCCCTCCCCCGATTGCCCCAACCAGAATATTTTCACTTTTAAAACTCACGATGTTTAAACCTCTTTTCCCGCTGCACCATACGCTGAGGGAAAATTGGCAAAGACTATTATTCACTTTTACAGATGCATTAAATTATACCGAGCACTGGGAGGCGATGGGGCGGTTTTCTGCAAGGAAAAAACATAAATTTAAGGGGGCAAGGATGAGTTTTTTGGTTTTTTAATCTTTTTTTCCCTTTTTTTTTTTCCGGATAATGCATTTGCTGATGACACCGACCGTCACTTTTCTTACTGGCAGGGCTAAAATGAGCTGCAAAGCCCTGTGATAAAAAAGAAATTCTCACCAATTTTGCAAATACAAACCCCCTTTTTGGTATAACTAGTGGGAAAAAAACCCCCAACCCCCGCTCACGTAACCTAACCTAACCTAACCCCAGCCCGCTAACCAACCCGACTACAAAAATAAACGAATCATCAGAACACAAAAAAAGGGATTTCCCTAAGAAACACGCCACAAACCCAAACCACTAGACTCTTGTTTGGGAAACTTAAATTGAAAAATTTTCAGAAAAACCTGATGAATTTTCTGCAACAAACATCAACAACAATACATCCCTTTTCGAGCCTTACGATCACGGATTACACGTTTTCACCAAAGCACCATCACCAACTGAATTTACTAAAAAAAAAAAAAAAAAACCTACATCAGAAACATTTTTCCCGTCTGCATTACCCTTTTTTCCTTGCAGAAACTTAAGAAATTTAAAAAATATAATTTTTAGGGCTTCTCACTAATTGCCACAAACTTTTAGAATAAATAAAACAAAAGAAAGATAAAAACACACTGTCATTCTTCCCCTCACCAGATCGCAAAAACCCCAAACATAAGAAAATGTTTAGTATATAAACCTAAACAAAGAAGCACTAGAAACCCACTTTTTGAGCTTTCACCATGTTTTACACTGTTAAAAAACAAAAAGAATTTAAATTCTTTTATCAAGCCACCAAAACAGCACACACTATTTTTTAGAATGAACCAAAAAAAACACAAACTAGAATTTCCAAACAAAAAAAACATTTCCATCCCAGTGAACAATTATTCTCTAAAACAATTTCACTGCCTGCTTACTGTGTTTTCCAACTTTTCCATCCCAAAAAAAATAGATAATGACAACCCCCTTTTTGAAACTACGGAAAAACCTAAAATCAGGGGAAATGCTAGTGATGACGGGGCCCCTCAAAACATTAAAATTTTAAATAAGATAAAAACAAAATTAATTTCAATCAAAAGATTTTAGAAAATATAAACATTTTGTGATACAAAAAATTCAAATTTCTTTATCGTGACCCACATTAAAACAATAAGTTTTTTTCAGAAATATCCCTTTTCTTACTCAAATGAAAATATTTTCAAGAATTATTGAAATTTTCCATCCACAAAAAAGGATACAGATTATTTAAAAACAATGAACCTATAGAAATTTGTCAAAGAACATTTCAAGTCCAGAAGCTTTAAAATCTTCAAAAGAAAAATTTTCCAAAGGGAAAAAGTTCAAGCAAAAGTATCAAATAACCAACCGATTTAATGTAAAGATGCCAAAATTAACTAAAAAAGAATTGTAGATTAATCCATTTTGTAAGTGTATGAAACCACCATTATTGAACTGTCCCTTCCAAAATCAACCTCCATTTTTTAATTCCCCGGGAAAAACCCCTGCTAATTAAAAAGGGTTTTCCAGTATATAAAAATTTACTGAAACCAAATCAAACTAATAATTCAAATTTCATATGTTAATAAAACAAAATTTGAATTTTTTTCCTCCAAAATTAAATGACAAAAAAACCCCACTTGCGCAAACTAAATTTTCAACGTAAAACATTCAAAAATTCCCTTTAAATTCAAATATCCTACACCTCCAATTTATAATCACAAAACACAAAATTTTTATTCGATATATTAAACAAAAACCTTCTACTTTCAATTTTAAATTTGCATAATTCAAAAATTATTTTAATTATCCCAAAATTAAACTTATTAAAAACCCCTTTGTCCCACTTTTAAATGGGCCCTTAGTAAAACAGAAATCTAAAATAAATACTAAACTGGGAAACCAATGGACAAAAACGACAAAAAATATTTTTTAAACACTTCTATTAACCACACATTGAATAGCATCTTTCTAGACTCATCTAACCCCTAAAAAAAAAGATTTTAAAAAGGGTTTTAAATTTAAGAAATGATAGAATCTCATCATTTCTGGGGGGGAGAAAATAATTGAACATTTTTCATCAACAAACAATTTTTTCCCACATCTGACATTTGAATGTATAGAGTAGAAATTTAAAAAAAATAACCGTTTTTCCTTTATATTCCATTTATAGAATGCATTCATGCTCCCCTTTTAACCAACCAATTTTAAACACAAAAAACAAAAACCAGATATTTTTTGATATAATAATTTAAAAATCAATTTAAATTCTTTCAATCTCCACTTCCCCAATTAGATTCTGACCATCTCCCCCTTAAAATATTTTTTAATTCTTCAAAAAAAATAAATCCCTTCAAAATGAAAAAAAATACAACGTCAATATAGAATCAAATTTAATTCCAAAAACTTAGATAATATCAAAATTGATGTAGAAACAAAGTTACTAAAATAATTTAGATGCATATAAAATTCTAGTACATACATTAAACGACATACATACTGATCTCCCTATAAATATCTTAAATCTTATCAAATCCAAACATAACCTAAGACGATTCTCAACAAACTTTTGCCTGACATTGAAAAAAAAAAAGTTATCACGCATTATCAAATTAATAGACCAATAGAATTGAAAATTTCAAAATTACATTTCACAAATAAACCCAATAGAGACCACAACAACAAAAAAAATTAAAAAATTTATTCCCCATACCAAAGACATGGACCATAGAATGGGAACCTATACCTGAATGGAACAAGAGGGGGCTAGAAACGCCTTTTGACTATACGCCAAAGAAACATGGAACAATGAAAAATTGCAAAAGAAACCTTTCTGCTCAAACCATATGAAATTACTGGGTTTTATGGTCTACACTCCACGCAGCCCCAACAGAGGGGAGACCGAAGGAGGGGTTTTAGCTTCAAAACCAAATGGGGGAATAACTGACGTTTAAAAGAGCATAATTTGATTTTACGAGAACAAGCAAAAACATAATAGGATTATATATTCCACCACAGAGTTAACAAGACGGGGGAGACTATATAAACGAAATCCAGGACCACGGAAAAAAAAGTGATTCTGAAGGGGACCCAACTGAGGATTGAAAACCCAAACAAAAAAAACACAGTATTGAAAACTAGAGAGGGAAAGGTTTACACTAGTGAACAAGAAAGACAGAAGACGTCTTTGATACAACGGATCAAGTCCCATGATCTGGTTTTTTTTAAAAGGAAAAAAAAAAAGAAAAGGAACAGGACTATGGTCACGGGAAAACCAATAAGAAAAAACGACAGAGAAACTTTTAGCCTACCAAAGACGCAACCACATGAAAGAAAAAAAACTGAATATATCCAGAAAATGACCCGAATGTCATTAAGGTAAATGGAAAAAGAGGGGAAAAAAAATATAGAAAAAATTTGAATTTGTGGGATAATGAAAAATTTGTTTAATTATCAAAAATTTAAAACGGTGTATTTTAAAGAAGGATTTTGTTTAATATATCGAAAAAGAATTTTGTTTTTGATTATAAATTGGGGGTGTAGGAGTATTTGAATTTAAGGAATAAGATAAAAAAGACACACGAGATCATGTTACGGGGATCGTAAATATGAAGATAAAATTATATCACGAAAAAACCTTCACTGCAACTATGCCCGAAACTCACTTTTAAAACAAACCACGAATACTAGATTTCATAACAAGAAAAACGAATTTCCCTCACACACTCGAGAAAAGTCACACGACGATCGCTGTTACGAGGTACAAAAACGGAACACCGAACAGTATGAAGACGAAATTGCTTTTCAGCACCTTCACAGCAATTTTTTACAAACATGTTTTTAAACTTTAAACTATAACGAATACTATTTTTCATAACAAGAATGCCCCACACGCATGTCCACATACGAAACGAAACATTTGGCGCAGGTGGTGCAAACATGAGAGGATACATTGCTATGATTTTGGGGGAAGAACAGAAACGAGATTTTTCATGCCACTGCGCTCTTTTTGCCTTTTAAAAACAACACTTACTTTTTTTAAAAAAGACAATTCCCTGTCCGGGTTTGAAACTTGGATACGGGACCTTTTTTTGGGGAGGTTGACATTCTGATATCGACATTATTTTCTTTGGGGCCCAAGTTGTCCTTCGGGCGGCAAAAAAAAAGAACAAAAACGATGCGTAAAGTGCTTTTTCGAAAAAATAGGGATTTTTTATTTTTTGAAATGTCAAAAAAATAATACTATATATTGTAATATATAACATTAAAAAATTGAAATTGGGGGGAACCCCGCCCTCTAGGGATGGCATAAGAACTACATTGAGGGGAAACCGCCATCAGGGATGGCATAAAACCCATTGAGGCGACACCCGCCATCAGGGGATGGCAAAGAACCTTACGTAAAAAGAAAAAATTGGAATAGGGAAATTGAGGCGACATGTTCGGGAAAGGAAATTGAGCCCATAGATCCGGATTCAACGCTACACAGCACTTTCACTCACTTCCAACTGAATTACCTCAAAAAAAAAAAACCCCACCTACATCACAGAAAAACTTTCCGTCTGCATTACACTTTTTTTTTCCCCAAACTTTTAAAAAATTTTTAAAAATATAATTTATATATTTTTCCAATTTTTGTAAGCTATCACATGAGAACCTGCACTTTTTAAATAGTTTTTCCCCCCCACGACCCAAACCAGCAAATTCACACTTCAAAAAACTCACTGATGTTTTTAACCAGCTTTTGCTGCACTATACGCATGAGGAATATCTGGCAAATAGCACTAATTCACATTCTTTCAGATGCATTAAAATTTTACCTGGGGCACTGGCAGGCGACTCGGCGGCGGGCTGCTGCTGCGAAAATACATACATTTAAGGGGGCAAGGGTGATTTTTAGGGTTTTTAATCTTTATTTCCCCCTTTTTTTTTTGGCTGCGACTGAAGTGATTTGCTCGATGACACCGACTGTCACTGCTTTTTTACTGGCAGCGGCCCGATGAGCTGCAAAAAAAATGGATACAAAAAAAACATTCTACCAATTTTGCAAATACAAACCCCTTTTTAAATTATGGGAAAGAACACCCAACCCCCGCTCACGTAACCTAACCAATAAAACCTCAGACAGCAACCTAACCTGCACTACAAAGAAATCAGAATACAGAACAGAAAGAAACGGCATTTCCCCATCACACGAATACACTCCAAAACCCAACCCCCACGAAATTGTTTGGGGGAAATTAAATTGAAAAAAATCAGAAAACCAAGATGAATTTGCCGGAAAAACACATCCCCAAAAATACATCCCCTTTTCGAGCCTTACTAGATCACGGATTACACACGTTTTCACCAAAACACTTTACTGCACTTCCAACTGAATTTCACTAAAAAAAAAAAAAAAAAAAAAACCCCCCTCATCACAGAAACATTTTCCGTCTGCATTACTCTTTTCCTTCAGAAACTTAAGAAATTTAAATATATAATTTCGAGGGCTTTCACACTCAGTCCCAAAAATTTTTTAGAATAAATAAAAAAATGAAAAATAAAAAAACACTGTCATTCTCCCCTCACCAGATCGCAAACACCTAAACATAAGATGAAAAGCCTTTGTATATAAAAAACCCAAAAAACAAGAAATTTGAATCCCCCTTAGAGCTCTTTTACCCCTGTTTTACACTGTTAAAAATCAAAAAAAAACCATTGCTTATCATCAAGCCACCACAACAAGCAACACATTTTTTTGAATAACCCACAAACACCAACACCAGAATTTTTACAAGCAAAAAGAAAACATACATTTCCCCCCACAACAGTAAAGAACAATTATTCAAAGCAATTTTTCCGCCCCGGTTTTACTTTTTTCCGAATTTTATCCCAATAATAATAATAGATAATGACATACGCCCCTTTTTGAAACCAGGGAAAGTTCGAAAATCAGAAACCGCATATAGCACGAGAGTTGATCAAAACATTAAAATTTTACACTCAAGATAAAACCTTACTTAATCAATTGAAGATTTTAGAAAAATATAAACATTTTTGGGTAAAAAATATTCAATATTTTTATCGGACCCTACTATTAAAACAATCACAGTTTTATTCAGAAAAATACCATTACTTATCAAAAGAAAAATTTTAATGAATTATTGAAACTTAACATCCAGTGAAAAGGATACAGATTATTTTTAAAAAAACGGAACCTATAGAAAATTTTCTCAATAGAACTTATAAAAACCAGAAGCTTTTAAATCTTCAAATTAGAAAAAAAATTTTCCCTAGTGTCATAAAGTTTTAAAAAAATATCAAATAACCAACGATTTAAAAGAGATGCCAAAATTCAATCATACACAACCCAAATTTTAGATTAACCCACGGTAAGGTGACTGAAAAACCCCCAATTAACTGTCCTTTTCCCAAAAACAACCCCCTATTTTTAATTGTGAAATCCACTGCAATTACAAATTGTCCAGTATATAAAGATTTACTGAAACCAAATAAACTAATAATTCAAATTCTCAAAAAAATCAAATTTTAATTTTTTTCCTCCAAATTAAATGCACAAAAATTTCCAGACTTCGCAAAATCAAATCTTTCAACGAAAATCCATTCAAAAACCCCTTTAAATTCAAAACCCTTTCACCTCCAATTTATAATCACAAAACACACAAATTTCATTCTGATATATTAAAAAAAAATCCTTCATTAACTATTTAATTTCCCCTAAAAAAATTATTTTTCACTTATCCCACAAATTCAAACTTAAAAAACTTTAGTCCCACTTTAAATGGCCATTTGTAAAAAGAAACTAAATATAAACTCTAAATAACTCTAATGGGCAAAAAAACAAAATATTTTTAATCACTTTCTATCATACCCTAATTGACATAGCATGTATTTTGAGATCATCTAACCCCCTAAAGAAAAGATGTATTTAAAAGGATAAAATTTTAGAAAATAGAATTTGATCATGTTTGGGGAGTACAAAAAAGAATTCTATTGTTCATCAAAAAAATTTTTCCAATCTGACATTTTAGAATGTTAAATAGAAATTAAAAAAATAAAACTTTTACTTTATATTCCCTTTATAGAATGCATTATGCCCTTTTTAAACCAACCTATTCCTAATCAAAAAATATAATACAGATATTTTAGATATAATAATTTAAAAAAACCAAATTTTCAATTCTTTCAATCCCCCTTCCCGAATTAGATTCCCACCATCTCCCCGTTAAAATATGTTTTTAAATTTTTCAAAATTTAAAAAATAATTTTCCCTTCTAACATGCGAAAAACTGAATAATATCGCTTTATATAGAATCAAATTTTAACTTCCCAAAACTTAGATAATACTAAAAAAATTTATGTAGAAACGAAACGTTTTTCTAAAATAATTTAAACTATAAATATTCTAGTTTCATTAAACCGCATAATACCGATCTCCCCATAAATATCTTAAACTTATCAAATCCAAAAATAACCAAGACGATTCCAAAAACTCCGCCCTGAATTAAAAGAAAAAAAAAAGATACGCATTATCAAATTCTGATGACCAATATGAATTAGACAAATTTTAAAAATTACATTACAAATAATTTAAAAGCAGACCACAATGGTCAAAAAAAAATTAAAAAATTTATTCCCATACAATGACATGGACCCTAGACATGGAACCAAACCCCGACATAACAAGGGATAAAACCCTTTACCCAAGTAAAGAAACAGGCAAAGCAATGCAAAGAAAACCCCTAAAACCAAGAAATTCATTTTTTTCTAATTCCCCCAGCCCAAAAGAGGGGGAAAAGGGGGATTTTATTTTTTAAACCGGGTAACGACTTTAAAAGGCTAATTTTTTTTCGAGGCAAAAAAATTTTAAAAAAGGTTTAAAATTTTAACCCCGGTTAACTAAAAGGCAGAGACAAAATAAACCCAATACCAGGCCCCGGGAAAAAAAAGGGTTTTAAGGATTTTCAGGGTTTAAAACCCAAAAAACAACACAGTTTTACAACCGGGGGAAAGGTTAATGTGAAAAGAGCTAAAACATTTTACAAGGGTAATCCCAAAATTGGTTTTTTAAAAAGGAAAAAAAATAAAGATAAGGGAAAAAAAGATATGGTCATCACCGGGAAAACCAATAAGAAAAAACGACCGTAGAGACAACTTTAGTACCAAAGACGCAACCACATGAAAGAAAAAAAAAACCGTGCAATATATCCAGAAAATCGACCCGAATGTCATTAAGGTAAATGTGATAAATGAGGCGAAGAAGAGAATATCAGAAAAAAACTTTAATTTGGGATAATGTAGAAAAATTTTAATTATGGGGAAAAATGGTGTATTTTTAAGAAAGGGTTTTGTTTTTAAAATATCAAAAAGAGAATTTTGTGATTTTGGGTTATAAATTGGGGGGTGGGGGATTTGAATTTGAAGGAATAAGATAAAAAGACACAACACGCTGTTACGTGGTATCGTGAAATATGAAGACGTAAAATTGCTATATCAAGAAAAAACCTTCACTGCACACTTTCATGCCCGAAAACCCCTTTAACACAAACCACGAATACTAGATTTCATAACAAGAAAGACGAACCATCACACACTCAAGAGAAAACGTCACACGACGATCAGCCGTTCACGAGGTACAAAGACGGAACACTGAACAGAGAAGACGTAAATTGCATATCACGAAAACACCTTCCGCCCTTTTCTACTAAACATGTTTTTAAACTTTAAAACTATACACATTAGTTTTCACATAACAAGAATCCCTCACAGCATGTCCCATACGAAACGAAAAGTCGGCCGCAGGTGGTGCAAACATGACGAGCGAAAATTGTATGATTTTTCGAGACGAAAGAAAGAGTATTTAATGCCACTGGCCTTTTTGCCTTTTAAAAACAACACTTACTTTTTTAAGAAAAAGACACATTTGCCTGTCCTGATTAGAAACTTGATACGGGGGACCCTTTTTTCGTAGGTACATTCTGATATCGAATTCATTCTTTTTCGGGGCCAACGCCTTGTCCTTCGGACGGCAAAAAAAGAAAAAAAAATAAACGTATGCGTAAAGTTTTTTCGAAAAAATAATGTTTTATTATTTAAAGTCAAAATAAATAATCAAAATTTTAAATATAACATTAAATAAATATGAAATTGAATAATTCCATTAGGGGTGGCATAAGAACTAATTGAGGGGAAATCCTGCCATCTAGGGGTGGATAAGAATCATTCGAGGGAATCCCGCCATCAGCGGGTGGATAAGAACTAATTGAGGCGAAATTTGCCATCTAGCGGGTGGCATAAGAACACGTAGCGAAATCGATAGGGGGAATTTAGGGACACTGTTGGGGTATGGAAATTTAGCCATAGATCAGGGTTACACACGCACTACAGCACTTTTACGATTCCAACTGAATTTCACTTCAAAAAAAAAAAAAACCCCCCTACATCAAAAACATTTCCGTCTGATTTAAATTTTTTTTCCCCAAAATAAGAAAATTTTTTTAAAATATAATTTATATTTGTTACCAATTTTGTGTATCACATGAGTAACCTGCACTTTCAAAACCCAGCTTTGCCTGCCAGATTGCCCCAACCCAAAATTCATTTTAAAAGCTCACTGATGTTTATAACCAGCTTTCCTGTGCACTATACCTGAGGCGAAAAACTGGCAAAAGCACTATTATTCAATTTTCCCGATGCATTAAATTATACCTGGAGATGGGGGGCTGGCGGGGGGCTGCTGCTGCCGAAAATACATACATTTAAGGAAAGGGGTGAGTTTTTTTGGTTTTTTTAAACTTTTTTTCCTTTTTTTCCCGGGCTGAAGTGATTTTTTATGACACGATGTCACTGCGTTACTCGGCAGCGGCTACAGATGAGCTGCAAAAAACACATTGATAAAAAAAGAACATTTCACCAATTTTGAAATACAAACCCCTTTTTGGTATAACTAGTGGGGAAAAAATCACCCAACCCACCAGAACCAACCAACCCAACCAACCTCAGCACAGCAACCAACCCGCACTACAAAAAAAATCAGAATACGAACACGAAAAAAACGGCATTTCCATCACACGAATAAATGCCACAAACCCCAAAACCACTACGACCTTGTTTGGGGGAAATTAAAATTGAAAATTATCAGAAAACCCAAATGAATTTGCCTAACACAAAAAATCACACAAAAATACATCCCTTTTCGAGCCACTAGATTGGGTTACACAGACCAAAGATTTACTGCATTCCAACTAATTTTACTTAAAAAAAAAAAAAAAAACCACCCCCAACACAGAAACATTTTGTCTGCATTATTTTTTCCTGCAGAAACTTAAAAATTTAAAAAATATATAATTTGAGGGCTTCATAACTACAGAAACTTTTTGGGGAATAAATAAAAAAATGAAAGATAAAAACACACGCTTTTCCTCTCACCAGATCGCAAACACCCCAAACATAAGAGAAATGCCCTTTTGTATATAAACCTAAAAAAAAATAGAACTGCACTTTGAGCCTTCACCACTGTTTTACACTGTTAAAAAACAAAAAAAGAATTTACATTGCTTTTCTATCAAGCCACCACAAACAGCACAGACATTTTTTTGAATGAACAACAAAACCAAAAACCCCAATTTCCCCCAAGCAAAAAAAACAAAATTTCATCACAAAAGAAAAAAAATTATTTCTAAAAAATTTAAATTCCTGCCCGGGTTTACTGTGTTTTGAATTTTTCCCTCCCAATAAAAAAAGATAACAAACCCCCTTTTTGAAACTAAACGTTTGGAAAAATACGGGAAATGTAGTGATAGACGAGGCGATAAAAAATTGAAAAAACTCAAGATAAAAACCCCAAAATTTAAATTTTCAATTGAAGATTTTGAAAATATAAACATTTTTGATACAAACAATATTCAATATTACTCACGGGGCCCATATTAAAAAATAAGTTTTATTAGAAATATACCTATTACTTATCAAATGAAAAATTTTCAATGAATTAGAAACTTAACTATCCAGTAAAGGATAAGATTATTTAAAACAATGAACCTATAGAAATTTGCTCAATAGAACTTACTAAAAACCAGAAGTTTTAAAAAACTTCAAATTAGAAAAATTTTCCCTATGTCATAAAAGTTCAAGCAAAAATAAATAACCAACCGATTAATGTAAAAGATGCCAAAAAATTTAATCAAAAAAGCCAAAGATTAACAGTTTTGGGTTATGAAACCACCATTTTTCGAACTGTCCTCTTCCAAAATCAAACCCTCCTATTTGTGTAATTGCCTGAAATCAACCAATTACAAAGGTTGTCCAAAATAAAGATTTATGAAACAAATCAAACTAATAATTCAAATTTCATTTAATAAAACAAAAATTTAATTTTTTTCCTCCAAAATTAAATGACAAAAATTTAGACTTGCTGAAACCAAATCTTTCAACAATAACATTCAAAAAATTCCCTTTAAATTTAAATACTCCACACCTCCAATTTTTAATCACAAATCAACAAATTCTCTATTCTGATATATTAAAACAAAACCCTTTTACTTACACCGATTTAATTTCCAGCATAATTAAAAATTATTTCACTTATCCCAAAATTCAAAATTTTTTACAAAACCTCTTAGTCCCCCTTTAATGGGCCATTAAAAAAAAATCAAATATAAAACTATAAACTGGGAAACCCAATGGGCTAAAAAAGACAAAAAAATATTTTTAATCACTTTTTATCATACCAAAAATTGAATAAATGTATTTTGGGCTCATTAACCTAAAGAAAGATGATTTAAAAGGGTTTTAAAATTTATAGAAATGATAGAACTCGATCATGTTTGGGAGAAAAAAAAATAATTAAGAATTTATTGTTCATCAACAAACAATTTTTCCTACATCTGACATTTTGAATGTAAGAGAAAAAATAAAAAATACCGTTTTCTTTATATTCCATTTATAGAATGCATTATTTCCCTTTGAACAACCATTACTCTAATCACAAAACATAAAAGATATTTTAGATATAATAATTACAAAACGCAATTTACAATTCTTTTAATCTCCACTTTGAATTAGACTTTACCCTCTCCGAAAAAATGTTTTAACTTCAATATTAAAAGAAATTATCCTCTTATAACATGCAAAAACTGGGTAATATCGTCAAAATAGAATCAAATTTTAACTTCCCAAAACTTAGATAATATAAAAAATTTATGTAGAAATGAAAGCATAAAAAAATTTAGATGCATATAAATATTTATAACAAAACCGTAAAAATACTGATCCTCCCCATAAATATCTTAAATCTTTCAAACCAAAATAACCAAGAGATTCTAAAAACTTCGCCCTGACAAAAAAAAAAAAAAAGATCACGAACAAATTAATAGACCAAAAGAATTAGACAAATTTCAAAATTAATTTACAAATACATCCTAATAGCAGACCAAATGGTCCCAAATTAAAAATTAACAAAATCTTATTCTTAAAATGACATGGACCATAGACATGGAACCCCTACCATTTACATGGAACACAGAGGGGGGCTAGAAACGCCTATATACGCCAAAAAAACATGGGAATATTATGACCAAAATTGCCAAAAACCTTTTTGCTCAAAACCATATGAAATTACTGGGTTTTTTGGTCTACACTTCCCCCAGCCCCAAAGAGGGGAGACCAGAAGGGGGAGTTTTTAGCTTGAAAAAATGGAGACATAACTATTCAAAGAATAATTTATTTTTAGAGAACAAGCAAAAAATTTCTATAATAGGATTTAACCCCACGGTTCAACTGAAGACGCGATAGAGACTATACTAAACAAATCCAGGACCAGGAAAAGAAAAAAGGGTTCTGACAGGGGACCTTTAACTGGGAAATTGAAAACCCCAAAAAAAAAAACAGTATTGGGCACACTCAGAGAGGGAAAGGGTTTAACTAGTGAAAAAGAAAGAAAGACGTACATACAACGGATCAAGTCCCAAAATCTTTTCTTAAAGGAAAGAAATAAAGATACAGGAACAGAAAATATGGTCATCACGGCAAACAATAAGAAAACACTTGGGAAAACTTTTAGCCACCAAAAGGCAACCAAGAAAGAAAACAAAACCGTGCAAAAATCCAGAAAAAAAGACCCAATGTCTTTAAAGGGAAATGTGATAAATGAGGGAAGAAGAGAATATCGAAAAAAAAACTTGAATTTTGGGGTAATGAGAAATAATTTTTTGAATTTTCAAATTTAAACGGGTATTTTAAATAGAAGGATTTTTTTTTTATATCAGAATAAGAGAATTTGTGTGAAAGGGTTATAAATTGGGGGGTAGGAGATTTTAATTTTAAGGAATAAGATAAAAGACACAGACGATCATGTTCAGGGGATCGAAAAAGAAACGAAATTCTATATCACGAAAAAAACCTTTACGACACTTCTATGCCCGAAACTACTTTAAACAAACCACGAATATAGATTTCATAAAAGAAAACGAATTCCATCACACACTCAAGAGAAAAAGTCAAAACGACGATCGCTGTCACGAGGTACAAAGACCGGAATTCACCCAGGGGAAAACGTAAATTCTATACGAAACACCTTCACAGCACATTTTTTATAAACATGTTTTTTAAAATTTTTAAAAATATAACCCAATACTAGTTTTCACATAACAAAAATGCCATCACCGCTGTCCACAAAAACGAACAAGTCGGGGGGGGGGTGCAAATGAGAGCGATACATTTTATTTTCGAGAGAACAAAAGAGTATTTAATGCCATCGCTCTTTCGTTTTTAAAAACAATTCACCTATTTTTTTGAAAAAAACTACATTCCCCCCTGGGTTAGAAACTTGATACGGGGGGACCTTTTTTTGGGGAGGTGACATTCATATCGACATTCAGTTTTTTCGGCGCCAACGCCTTGTCCTTCCGGGGCGGCAAAAAATGAAAAGAACAAAAACGTAGCGTAAAGTGCTTTTTGAAATAAATAGGATGTTTGTATTATTTGAAATGTCAAAGTAAATAATAATTTTATATTGTAATATATACATTAAATAAAAGGAAATTGAGGGGAAAACCCTCTAGGGGTGGATAAGAACCATTCGAGGAAAACGCCATCTAGCGGATGGCATAAGAACTACATTCGAGGCGAACTGCCATCTAGCGGATGGCATAAGAACTACATTCGAGGCGAACCTCCATCTAGCGGGTGGAAAGAACAGAGCGAATATGATAGGGGAAATTTGAGGCGACACTGTTCGGGTAAAATTGACCTTTAGATCACGGATTAACACGTTTTTACTACAGCACTTTACTGACTTTCCCAACTGAATTTCACTTCAAAAAAAAAAAAACCCCCCACATCACAGAAACACTTTCCGTCTGCATTAATTTTTCCTTGCACAAACCCAAAAAATTTTTAAAAAAATATAAATTTTTATATTCTTACCCAATTTTTGTAAGCATCCCTGAGTAACCTGCACTTTTATAACCAGCTTTCGCCCGCCAGATTGCCCAACCTACGTAATATTACATTTAAAAGTCACTGATGTTTATAATAGCTTTTCCCGCTGACTATACGCATGAGGCGTAAATCTGGAAATAGCACTATTATTCCCTTCTTTCAGATGCTTAAATTATACCGGGGCACTGGGGGGACTCCCGGGGGCGGCGTCGGAAATACATACATTTAAGGACAAATGAGTTTTTAGGTTCTTTTTTAAACTTTTCCTTTTTTTTTTGGCCATGAAGTGCACTGATGACACTGACTCGTCACTGTTGCTTCTCGGCAGGGGACAGATGACTGAAAAAAACCCTGTGATACAAAAGAACATTCTCACCAATTTTAAATACAAATTTCGGATAACTATGGGAAAAAATCACCCAACCCCAGCCACGTAACCTAACCTAAAACCCCAGCACAGCTAACCAACCCGACTACAAAGAAATCAGAATCATCAGAAAGAAAGAAAGGATTTTCCATCACACGAATACACTGCCTCAAACCCAACACCACCCCGACCTTTTTTTTGGGGAAAATTAAATTGAAAAACGAAAAACCAAGAGAATTTGCCGTAAAAAAATCAACAACAATACATCCCTTTTCGAGCCTTACAGATCACGGATTAAAAGTTTTTTTCCCCAAAAATTTCACGATTCCAACTGAATTTCATAAAAAAAAAAAAAAAAAAACCATACATCCAAAAAAACATTTTCCTGTCTGCATTATTTTTCCTTCGCAGAAACTTTAAAAAATTTTAAAAATATATAATTTTGAGGGCTTCCACTTTAATGCACACGAAAATTTGAGAATAAATAAAAAAGAAAGATAAAAACACACTGTATTCTCTCCTTCACCAGATCCCAAAAACCCAAACATAAGATGAAATGCCCCAGTATATAAAAAATAAAAACAAAAAGCACTAGAACTCACTTTTAGAGCCTTTACCACTGTTTTCATGTTAAAAACAAAAAAAAATTACATTGATCTATCAAGCCACCACAAACAGAAACATTTTTAGAATGAACCAGACAAACAAACACCAGAATTCTACAAAAACAAAACATAATTTCCCCTCACAACAGTAAAAAACAATTATTCTCTAAAACAATTACACTTCCCTGCCTGCGTTTCACTGTGTTTCCGAATCTTTGCCATCCCAATAATAATAGATAATGACATACGCCCCCTTCTTGGAAACTACGGAAACGTTCGCGTAACAATCACGAAGCGACAATGCTAGTGATAGCACGAGAGCTCCGATCAAAACATTGAAAGTTTTACACTCAAGATAAAACGTCAAAATTAACTTTCAATCAATTGAAGATTTTAGAAAATATAAATCATTTTGTGATACAAACAATATTCAATATTACTCTTACTATTAAAACAATCACAGTTTTATTCAGAAATATACCTATTACTTACTCAAATGAAAGTATTTTCAATGAATTATTGAAACTTAACTATCCAGTGCAAAAGGTATACAGATTATTTAACAAACAACGTGAACCTATAGAAATTTGCTCAATAGAACTTACTACAAGTCCAGAAGCTTCTAAAATCTTCAAATTAGAAAAAATTTTCCATAGTGTCATAAAAGTTCAAGCAAAAGTATCAAATAACCAACTGATTCAATGTAGAGATGCCAAAATTCAATCATACAAGCCAATTGTAGATTAATCCCACGTTGTGTAAGGTGTACTGAAACCACCATTATTCGAACTGTCCTCTTCCAAAATCAACCCTCCTATTTGTTGTAATTGCCTCGAAATCACACTGCTAATTACAAAGGTTGTCCAGTATATAAAGATTTACTGAAACCAAATCAAACTAATAATTCAAATTCTCATATGTTAATAAATCAAAATTTGAATTTTGTTCCTCCAAAATTAAATGCACAAAATTTTCCAGACTTGCCGCAAACTCAAATCTTTCAACGTAACAATCCTATTCAAAAATTCCTTCAAATTCAAATACTCCTACACCTCCAATTTATAATCACAAATCACACAAATTCTCTTATTCTGATATATTAAAACAAAATCCTTCTACTTCAAAATACACCGATTTAATTTCCAGCATAATTCAACAAATTATTTCTACACTTATCCCACAAATTCAAACTTTATTACAAAACCTCTTAGTCCCACTTTTAAATGGCCATTAGTAACAACAGAAATCTAAATATAACACTACTAAACTGGAACTCTAATGGACTAAAACGACAACAAAATATTTTTAATCACTTTCTATCATACCATAATATTGACATAGCATGTATTTCTGAGACTCATCTAACCCTAAAGAAAAGATGTATTTAAAAGGTTATAAAATTTATAGAAATGATAGAATCTCTGATCATGCTTCTGGGGAGTAGCAATAATAATTAAGAATTCTATTGTTCATCAACAAACAATTTTTCCTACATCTGACATTTTAGAATGTATAGCAGTAGAAATTAACATAAATAATACCGTTTACTCTTTATATTCCATTTATAGAATGCATTCATGCTCCCTTTGAACCAACCTATTACTCTAATCACAACAACATAATACCAGATATTTTAGATATAATAATTACAAAAACGTCAATTTACAATTCTTTCAATCTCCACTTCCTGAATTAGATTCTGACCATCTCCCTGTTAAAATATGTTTTAATTCTTCAATATTAAAAGATAATTATCCTCTTCATAACATGCGAATAAACTGGAATACATATCGCTCATATATAGAATCAAATTTAACTTCCCAAAAACTTGAAAT
>CAXIVR010000985.1:0-23318 GCA_964035755.1 Teleogryllus oceanicus
TTCCCCCCCCCAAAATGTTTCCCTAAACCCCCTCCCGCTCATTCCCGTCCCCGGCGGGTTTTTCCCCGCCCGGCTCCTCCCAAAGGGCCCCGGTCCCGCGCCTCCCCCGCCTTCCTCCCCCCCCACTCCTCTGGCTCCATCCCCCTTTATCTCTCCCCTCGCCTCGCCCTCCCCCCCGCCCTCGCCCCCCCGCCCCGGCCCCCCAAACCCTCGTTCGCCTAATCCTTCCTCGCTCATTCCAGTCCCCGGGGTTAGTTTTTCCTCGCCCCCCTCCTCCTCCGGAGCCTCGGTCCCGCCTCCCTCCCCTTTCCCCACACCACCACTCTCTGGCTCCATCCCCATTTTCCCTCCCCCCCGCCTCGCCCCCCGCCCCCCCCCCTCGCCTCGCCGCCGCCCCCCCACCTCCCCCCGCCCTCGTCCCCCCCGGGCCCCAAACCCTCAATTTCCCTAATCCTTCCCCAGCTCATTTTTGTCCCCCGGCTTAAATTTGTCCTGGGGTCCTCCCCCGCGAAACCTCGTTTCCCCCCCTCCTCGCCTTCCTCCACCACCACTCTTGGCTCCCTCCCCTTTATTTCCCCCCCCCCCTCGCCCCCCCCCCTTTCGCCCTCCTTTCCCCGCCCCCCCCCGCCCCCCCTCCCCCCCCCCCAGCCCAACCCCCGAATTTTGCATAATCCTTCCTCAGTTTCCCGTCCCCCTTCGTTTGTCCTCGCCCGGCTCCTCCCCCCGGGCCTCGTCCCCCCCCCCTCGCCTTCCTCCACCCCACCTCTGGCTCCATCCCCATTTATCCTCATCGCCTCGCTCTTTCTTTACGCCGTCGCCACCTCGCCCCATGACCCAGAGCCCTCAGATGTTCTTTCTGTTGACCCTCCAATCATTTCAGTCCCGCGGCTTCAAGTTTGTCTCCTTGGCTCCTCCACTCGCGAGCCTCGATTCCACGCCTCCCTCACGCCTTCACTCCACACCACCACTCTCTGGCTCCAGCTCGTTTATCTCCTCGCCTCGCTCGCCTCGCCCCCCGCCCTCGCCCTCGCCCCTCGCCCCTCGCCCTCGCCCCCACCCCTCGCCTCGCCTGCGCCTCCGCCCCACCCTCGCTTCGCCTCGTCCCGCCCCACCAGCCCAGAAGCCCTCAGATGTTCTTTTCATCCATTTATCAGAAACAACAGTCATGTGTTCAGGTTTGTCCTCTTCGGCTCCTCCTCGCCGGCCACTCAGTCCCGCGCCTCCTCGCCTTCTTTCGCACCACCACTCTCTGGCTCCATCCCCGTTTATCCTCGCCCCTCGCCCTCGCCTCGCCCCCGCCCTCGCCCTCGCCCCGCAGCCCAAGCCCTCAGATGTTCCACCTTTCGTCGTTATAATGTTCCAGTCCCGCGGCTTCAGGTTTGTCCTCACCCGGCTCTGCCTCATGAGCACTCGGTCCCGCGCCTCCCTCGCCTTCACCCACACCGCCACTCTCTGGCTCCATCCCCATTTATCTCCTCGTCCTCGCCCTCGCCCTCGCCTCGCCCCCACCTCCCGCCTCGCCGCCGCCCCTCGCCCCCACCCTCGCCCCGCCACTGTCCCGCCCCGCAGCCCAAGCCCTCAGATGTTCGCACTAATCATTATAACTCATTCCAGTCCACTGGCTTCAGGTTTGTCCTCCATGACTCCTCCTCACTGGCCTCAGTCCCGCCTCCCTCCCGCCTTCCACTCCACACCACCACTCCTCTGGCTCCATCCCATTTATCTCACTCGCCTCGCCCTCCCCTTCCCTCACCCCCGCCCTCCTTCCCACCCTCGCCCTGCCGCCCTCCCGCCCCACCTCGCCCCGCCTCGTCCCCGCCCCGCAGCCCAAGCCCTCAGATGTTCTTTTCTAAAATCCTTCCTCAATCATTCCAGTCCACGGCTTCAGTTTGTCCTCGCCCGGCTCCTCCTCACCGAGCACTCAGTTCACGCCTCCCTCATATTCACTTCACACCACCACTCTCTGGCTCCATCCCCATTTATCTCCTCGCCCTCGCCCTCGCCTCGCCACGCCTCGCCCCCGCCTCGCCCTCGCCCCCGCCTCGCCCTCGCCCCGCCCTCGCCCTCGCCCCGCAGCCCAGGCCCTCGATTCCTTTTCAATCCTTCCTCAGCTCATTTCCAGTCCGCGGCTGATTTGTCCTCGCCCGGCTCCTCCCTCATGAGCCTCAATTCGCGCCTCCCTCGCCTTCACTCCACCACCACTCCTCTGCTCATCCCGTTTATCTCCTCGCTCGCCCTCGCCTCGCCCCCGCCCTCGCCCTCCTTCCCCCACCAGCCCAAGCCCTCGAATATTTCGCACTAATCCCCTTCCTCAGCTCATTCCGGTCCGCGGCTTCAGGTTTGTCCTCACCGACTTTCCCTCCTCGCATGACGCTCGATTCCCGCGCCTCCTCGCCTTACTCCGCACCACCCTCCTGGCTCATCATTTATCTCCTCGCCCTCGCCTCGCCCTCGCCCCCGCCCTCGCCCCACCCTCGCCCTCGCCGCCGCCCCTCGCCCCACCCTCACTTGCGCCATCGTCCCCGCCCCGCAGCCCAAGCCTCAAGATGTTCACTTTTAATCTTCCTCAAACTCATTTCAGTCCATGGCTTCAGGTTTGTCCTCGCCCGGCTCCTCCCTCATGAAGCCTCAGTTCACGCCTCCCTCCTTCACTCCACCACCACTCTCACGGCTCATCGTTTATCCCTCACCTCGCCTCATAGCCTCTTCCCGCCTCCTTTCTTCCCCACAGCCCAAGCCCTCAGATGTTCGCACTAATCCACCATAGCTCATTTCCCGGTCCCGCGGCTAGGTTGTCCTCGCCGGCTCCTCCCTCACGACGCTCGATTCCGCGCACTCCCTCGCCTTACTCCACCACCACTCCTCTGGCTCCATCCCCGTTTATCTCCTCGCCCTCGCCCTCGCCTCGCCCCGCCCTCGCCCTCCTTCCGCAGCCCAAGCCCTCAGATATTCGCATAATCCTTTATAAACTCATTCAGTCCGCGGCTTCAGGTTGTCCTCCGCCCGGCTCCTCCTCGCGACACTCGGTCCCGCGCCTCCCTCGCCTTCCCTCCACCCACCACTCTCTGAGCTCCATCCCATTTATCTCCTCGCTTTCAGCCTCGCCTCGCCGCGCCTCCTTTACCCTCGCCCTCACCCGCCGCCTCGCTTCACACCCTCGCCCCGCCCTCCGTCCCGCCCCGCAGCCCAAGCCCTCAGATATTCCTTTTCTTAATCCTTCCTCCAGCTCATTCAGTCCCGCGGCTTCAAGTTTGTCCTCTTCCCGGCTCCTCCCTCATGAGCGCTCGATTCACGCCTCCCTCCTTGTACTCCACCCACCACTCTGACTCCATCCCCATTTATCTCCTCCTTCCTCACCCCTCGCCCTCGCCCCCGCCCTCCTTCCACCCTGCCCTCCGCCGCCGCCTCGCCCCACCCTCAGTCCGCCACCTTCAGTATTCCCTCAGATGTTCACTAATCCTTCCTCAGCTCATTTCAGTCCCGCGGCTTCAAGAGTTTGTCCTCGCCCGGCTCCTCCCTCATGGGCTCAGTTCCCGCCTCCCTCATATTCACTCTGCACCACCACTCTCTGGCTCCATCCCCGTTTGCCATCTCTCGCCCTCGCCCCCCGCCCTCGCCCCCGCCACTCGCCTCCTTCACTCAGCCCTCAGCCCTCGCCCACTTCCTCGCCCTCACCCCGCCCTCCTTCCCTCGCCCCCACGCCCCACACCTCGCCGCCCTCGCCTCGCCCCCGCCCTCGCCCTCGCCCCGCCCTCGCCCTCCTTTGCCTCGCCCCACCCTCCTTCCCGCCCCACCTCGCCCCATATCTTCCCTCGCCCCACCAGCCCCCAAGCCCTCAGATGTTCCGCTAATCGCCCTCAAACTCCATTCCAGTCCCGCGGCTTCAGGTTGTCCTCGCCCGGCTCCTCCTCATGAGCCTCGGTCCCGCGCCTCCCTCCTTCACTCACACCGCCATCACGGCTCCATCCCCGTTTATCTCCTCGCCTCGCCCTCCACGCCCTCGCCCCGCCCTCGCCCTCGCCCTCCTTCCTCGCCCTCCTTCCACCCTCCGCCCTCGCCGCCGCCCTCCACCCCCACCCTCGCTTCCGCCCTCCGTCCCCGCCCCACCTTAGGCCTCAGATGTTTCGCACTAATCCTTCTCAGCTCATTCAGTGCAGCTTCAGGTTGTGCTCCTCGCCGGCTCCTCCCTCGCGGCCTCAATTCCGCGCGCCACTCGCCTTCGCTCGCACCACTCTCGAAACCATCCCATTTATCTCCTCGCCTCGCCCTCGCCCTCGCCCCGCCCTCGCCCTCGCCACCAGCCCAAGCCTCAGATGTTCGCGCTAATCCTTCCTCAGCTCGATTCCGGTCCCGCGGCTTCCAGGTTTCATCTGCGCTGCGCCGGCTCCACCTCCCTCGCCCGAGCCTCGGTCCCGCGCCTCCCTCTCGCCTTCACTCACACCACCGCTCATAAACCAGTCCCCATTGTCTCCTCGTCCTCGCCTCGCCTCGCTTCCCGCCCTCGCCCCGCCCCGCCCTCGCCCCCGCCCTCGCCCTCGCCCCCGCCCTCGCCCTCGCCCCCGCAGCCCAAGCCCTCGAATGTTCGCACTAATCCTTCCTCAGCTCCATTCCAGTCCACGGCTTCAAGTTTGTCCTCCTTCGGCTCCTCCTCGCCGAGCCTCGGTCCCACTTGCCTCCCTCCACTTCACTCCACCACCACTCTCTGGCTCCATCCCGTTTATCTCCTCGTCCTCCCGCCCTCCGCCCCTCGCCCCCGCCCTCCTTTGCCTCGCCCTCCGCCCCGCCCTCCCCTCGCCCCGCCCTCGCCCTCGCCCCGCAGCCCAAGCCTCAGATGTTCACTAGTCGCCCTCCAGCTCGGTTCCAGTCCGCGGCTTCGTTTGTCTCGCCCGCTCCTCCTCGCGACCTCAGTCGCGCCTCCCTCGCTACTCCTGCACTCTCGGCTCCATCCCATTTATCTCCTCGTCCTCGCCTCGCCCTCGCCCCCGCCCCACGCCCCCGCCCTCGCCCTCGCCCCGCCTCGCCCTCGCCCCCGCCCTCCTTCCCTCCTTCCGCAGCCCAAGCCCTCAGATATTCGCACTAATCCTTCCTCAAGCTCATTCAGTCCACCTTCAAGTTATCCTCCTTGGCTCCTCCCTCATGAGCGCTCAGGTCCTTGCCTCCCTCGCCTTCCACTCACACCACCATCTCTGGCTCCATCCCCGTTTGTCTCCTCGCCCTCCTTCTCGCCCTCGCCCCCGCCCTCGCCCTCCGCCCCCACCAGTGAAGCCCTCAGATCTTCCTTTAATCCTTCCTCAGGCTCATTTCCAGTCCATGGCTTCAGGTTTGTCCTCGCCCGGCTCCTCCCTCGCAGGCACTCAGTTCCCTTGCCTCCTCATATTCCTCACACCACTCTCTGGCTCCATCCCCGTTTATCTCCCTCCCGCCCCTCGCCTCGCCCTCCTTCGCCTCGCCCCCGCCCTCCCTTCCCTCCTTCCCACTCCTCTTCCTCGCCCCCGCCACTCGCCTCGCCTGGCCCAGGCCCTCAGATGTTCGCACTCGTCTTCCCTCAGCTCATTCGGTCCCCGCGGCTTCAGGTTTGTCTCGCCCGGCTCTGCTCCCTCGCGACACTCGGTCCCGCGCCTCCTCGCCTTCACTCACCCACCACTCTGGCTCCATCCCCATTTATCTCCTCGCCTCGCCCCCCGCCTCGCCCTCGCCCTCACCCCCGCCTCGCCTCGCCGCCGCCCTCGCCCCACCCTCGCCCCCGCCCTCGTCCCCGCCCACGGCCCAAGCCCTCAGATATTCCTTTTCGTCCTTCCTCAGCTCATTCCCACGGTCGCAGCTGAGTTTGTCCTCGCCCGACCCTCCTCGCGAAGCACTCGGTCCCGCGCCTCCCTCGCCTTACTCCACCTTTCCACTCTCTGGCTCATCCCCATTGTAACAATTCAGCTTCATTGCATGGTTATAAGATTAACATGGATATAAACGATATTGGAAACATTGTTAAAGGTTACGATAGTAGCTTGATATTGATATGATAATAAAAGGTTGAAGTTGAGAAGACGAAACGATGTTGATAAAGGGTTGGAACTGAGATTTGGCCTTAGTTGTACTTGACACTCTGGGGTTTAAAATGGGATTATTCTTTCGAAAGGTCCATCTCATACTTGTTATCGGTAAGAACAACGCCAATAAAGGATGTTGTATGGATATATAAAGTTGTAACGGCTGGATTATTAAGACAGGAGTAGCATTGGACCGTTACAAGGTGGTGGCAGCGGTGGTGCGACGTAATGAAATTTATTAGAAATGGATTTGCAACAGCTTGGTGGAACAACGCGGGGTGTGCCTGGTTTGTAGTTCGCGGGAAGGTGTTCAGGAATCGGTGTTGGTTCGCTTTGTTGGTTGGTAATCAAGACGTATTAATTGCAGTGGTAGTTCTGCATGGAGGTAGAACATTATCTGAAGGAGAACTGTGGAGATGTTTTTAACCATATCTGAAGATTTTGAAGAAGCCTAGAGCTTTGTGAGATTGAAACATGGTGACACGGCCCAGTGTGTGTGTGAAACAGGTGTTCAGATAGATTCAATTTGAAATTGTGTTTCCTTTTGTCGAACTGGTCAAACAAAGAGATAATGGCTTTTTTAAACAATAAAATGTAAGAAGAGTCAATTAATCAGTTCAGCTACAGGGAATTGAACTGAGGTTTCAGAGAAAAACTGTTAAGAACAGCATAAAGAAATATCAGGCAGAGTTATGATGAGCTATAGTAGAGATTTTTAGGAAACTGGTAGGGTTGGAGGAAGAGGATAGATTACAAAGGGAGGAACGAGGATAGATTACAGGGAGAGCACGAGGTGAAGGAGGAACGAGAGGAGGTGATTACAAGGGGCTTGAGGTGAAAGGGAGGAACGAAGGGGATAGATTACAAAGAAACACGGGGTGAAGGGGAGGGTAGATTACAGGGAAGCCACGAGGAATTGAACTGTTCAAAGAGTGAGTTGGAAAAATGTAGAGTGATGTCGAGAAATACTTCTAGAACAAATAATATAAATAATGGTCAATTGCTCAGGGATTACAAGTAAAAATTCCTTGAAACTCACACAGTGCATAGAGCATTTTCAATCAAGTAAGAAATGATATTTCTTTATACCTTCAACAATTTTGAAAATTTTTAGCTGCTGATGACATTTCTAAGAGACCAATGGGCCTTTGTTAATGTACATTGGGCATGATGCGGAATATATAACGGAGAAATGGTAGGGAAGTAAAGATTATGATAAAATAGGTAAAATATTATTGTAATTAAATGCAAAGTAACTTCGCGGAAAAATTACGACAGGATTCCTTTCCACGATCAGAAAAACTTTTTCAGATAAACATGGAAAGACGTTGTATAGAGCTAAAACTAGTCTTAATGTGGTTGGTTAGAAGGCGTAAAAATGTATACTCGTTTTGAAATAGAATTACTAATAACGGAACAAATAAGGCAGTGCGTTCCGTTTTGTAGTTAAAGGCATCTAGTTGTAAGATGGATTCGTCTACAAACCTCGTGACATGGTTGAAGGAATTAGAAATTGTGACATTACCAGAGAATTTTAAATTGAAAGCATGATCCAATATTTACTAGAACAAAATAAGATTTGCAAATCGGCTGATACTAATTCATAGAAATCAAGTTCAAAGGAAAGTAATAAAAGTTGATGCAAAACAGGAATTGAGGAAGGATTCGAGAGGAAAGTACACTGTTATTTTTGTAACGGTATAGGACATATAAAACCATTTTGCCTTAAAATGCTCAAAAAAGTAGTTTGAAAGAATGTAGGATCTGAGCACGTTAGTTGTTTAAGAAACTTCCAGTAAAGATTTATTAGCACCTTATACATTCAAACATATAAATGGAAAAAATTAGAAAATTTTGCATGATTCCAGTGCTTCTATAGATTTAATAGGAGAAAAATGTTAGACAGGAACATTATATTGGAGAAAGAGTCTCTGAGTATGTACTCACATAACTAAATCCCACATATGTTTGCCTGGCAGAGTAGAATCTGTGGCCAATTTGGAAAGGTTTGTGGAAAGCGGTAGTAGTTTCAGATAAGTTAGACAGAGATGGTATATATTAGGAAATAAGAGCACAGGAATTAAGTAAAGATTGGATGAGATCTTGGGGGTAAATTGTAGCTAAGGCGTTATTGGGGAGAGGAATGTCAAAATAATAGTGATAGGGCAGACACAGAAGGTCTGAAGATGAGAGATCCATGGAGCAGAAAATCAAAGTGTAGTATGAGTGGCCAAAGATAGGCATTTCATGAGTTTCCACCAGAGATGGCGTGCTGAGAAGAAAGGATTCTGAACCGTCTGTTTGAGACTTCAAGTTGATTTGAAGTGTTTATCTTTGAAGGGATGAAGTCAGTCTGGAAGAACAGATTATTAGTTGAGAGGAAGGTATCGGTTTTGGAAGAATGGGGGCAAGAGAAGCATTACTTGGTGAAGATGTATATTAGCTAAAGGAAATGATAATCCAGTGGGGATAATAAAGAGAATTCTTGAATTAAGGACAAGAAATTAACAGTAAGAACCAGAATCTTGATGAAAATAAGAGAAATCAACAAATTATCTGAAACAGTATTTTGTTTCAAAAGATAACTTTGATAATGAATTACAGATGTTAGCCATTTGCAAAATGAATTGGAAAATCTTGAGGTCAATTAATGTAGGAGACGTGAGTCTCAGAGGAAAGGGGTGGGGAGAAAGATGCCGAAACTTCTAGATACTGAGGTAAAGTGGTTTTTCAAAGAAATAGTTTTTGAAGATGCAGAAGGGAACTTTCGTCAGAAGTGCTTGGTAGTTTTCCGGGCTCACTGGTATAGTGATGATAATTCTAGATTGCAGGAAAGGCATTAGCCAATTCCTTGCAGGGAGATTAGATTCTGTCAGTAAAGTTTATAATAATGCTGATTGGAATATAACCCAGGCTGGGTTGCGAGATAGAGATGGTCTTCTGTGTGCTAGGTTCGGAGAAAGGTTAACTCTCAGATATGAAAGGAAAACAAGTGGAGTTATGAGGTACAAGATGGGTTTGATGTTTCCAGGCATATAGCAGTTCAGTTCGGCTATTTGTATTAGTGAGCGTGGGTGGGTGGGTTGTTTAGTAGGGTTCCTCAAGGTTGTTTCCGGACTAAATCTAGTTTGTCATAAAATGAAAGTTATTGTATATTAATTTAGACTTTGATTATAAGATTTATAAATTTGGCACCAGGTGACCAAATTCTTGAAAGAGGGGAGAGTGTTTGTAACGTTTCAACTTCGTTGTGGTTATAAGATTAACATGAGATTATAAACAAATGTGGAAACATTGTTAAAAGTTACGATAGTAACAGAAGTATTGATATGATAATAAAAGGTTGAGGAGATTGAAAGACCCAGAAACGATGTTGATAAAGGTTGGAACTAGAATTGTATAGATTGCCCATCGTAACCTCTGAAGTTTAAATGGGATTGTTATTTTTAAAAGAAGAGATCTATCTCATATGATATCTGAAGTGAAGAACAACGCAATAAAGGATGTTGTATGGATATATAAAGGTTTTAAAGGCTTTAATAAAAGTAACTGGACTTCACCATTTATTCCCCGCCCTCCCCTCCCCTCCCCCCGCCCTCCCCCCCACCCTCGCCCTCCCCCCCTCCCCCACCCCCCCCCCCTCGTCCCCGCCCCGCGCCCAAGCCCTCAGATTTTCGCACTAATCCTTCCTCAGCTCATTTATCCGCGGCTTCAAATTTGTCCCCCCCGGGTCCCCCTCCCTCGGTCCCCGCCTCCCCCCCTTCCCCCCCCCCACCCTCTCTGGTCCATCCCCCTTTATCTCCTCGCCCCCGCCTCGCCTCGCCCTCGCCCCCCGCCCCCCCCCCTCGCCCTCGCCGCCGCCCTCGCCCCCACCCTCGCCCCCGCCCTCGTCCCCCCCGCACCCCGCCCTCGTGTTGCACTAATCCTTCCTCAGCTCTTCCAGTCCGCGGCTTAGTTTGTCCTCCCCGGCTCCTCCCCGACCTCGGTCCCCCCGCCTCCCTCGCCTTCCTCCACCCTCTCTGGGTCCATCCCCATTTATCTCCTCGCCCCCCCCCCCCCCCCCCGCCCTCGCCCCCCCCGCCCTCGCCCTCGCCCCGCCCTCGCCCTCGCCCCCGCCCCCGCCCCCGCCCCCGCCCCCGCCCCCGCCCTCGCCCCCCCCCCCCCTCGCCCTCGCCCCCCCCCTCCCCCTCGCCCCCCAGGCCCTCAGATTTCGCCTAATCCTTCCTCAGCTCATTCCCGTCCCGCGGCTTCAAATTTGTCCTCCCCGGCTCCTCCTCGGCCTCGGTCCCCCCCCTCGCCTTCCTCCCACCACCACTTTCGGCTCCATCCCCTTTTTCCCCCCGCCCTCGCCCCCCGCCCCCCCCGCCCTCCCCCGCCCCCGCCCTCGCCCCGCCCTCGCCCCGCCCCCCAGCCCAACCCCCAATGTTCGCCCAATCCCCCTCAGCTCATTCGTCCCCCGGCTTCAAGTTTTTCCTCGCCCGGCTCCTCCCCCGCGAACCTCGGTCCCGCGCCTCCCCCGCCTTCCTCCACCACCACTCTCGGCTCCATCCCCATTTATCTCCTCGCCCCGCCCTCGCCCCCGCCCCGCCCCCGCCCCGCCCTCGCCCTCCCCCCCCTCCCCTCGCCCCCCCCTCGCCCTCCCCACCAGCCCCAACCCTCGAAAGTTCCCCTAATTTTCCCCATCATTCCGTCCCCCGGGTTTCAAGTTTGTCCTCCCGGCTCCTCCTCGCGGAAAATCGGTCCCCGCCTCCCCCCGCCCTTCCCACACCGCCACTCCTGGCTCCATCCCCATTTATCTCCTCGCCCCCCCCCTCGCCCTCGCCCCCCCCCTCCCCCCGCCCTCGCCCCCCCCCCCTCGCCCTCGCCCCGCAAACCCTCGATTTCGCACTAATCCTTCCTCATCATTTCCCTCCCCGGGGAAGTTTGTCCTCCCCGGGGTCCTCCCCCGCGAAACCTCGGTCCCGCCTCCTCGCCCTTTCCCCCACCCCACCCCTGGCTCCATCCCCTTTTTTTCCCCGCCCCCCGCCCTCGCCCTCCCCCCCGCCCTCCCCCCGCCCTCCCCCTCCCCCCCTCCCCCTCCCTTCCCCCCTCCCCTCGCCCCCCGCCCCAAGCCCTCGAAATTTTGCACTAATCCTTCCTCGTCATTCCCGTCCCGCGGCTTCAAATTTGTCCCGCCCCTCCCCTCGCGGCACTCGGTCCCGCGCCTCCTCGCCTTCCTCCCCCCCATCTCCCATCCCCCTTTCTCTCGCCTCGCCCTCGCCCTCGCCCCCCCCCTCCCCCCCGCCCCCCGCCCTTTCCCTCCCCCCCCCCTCGCCCCCCCCCCGCCCCCCCCCCCCAGCCCAACCCCCAATGTTCCCCTAATCCCCTAATCATTCATCCCGCCTGGTTTTTTCCCCGCCCCGGGTCCTCCCCCCGAAAACCCCGGTCCCCCGCCTCCTGCCCTTCCCTCACACCACCCTCTCTGGATCCCCATTTATCTCCTCGCCTCGCCCCCCCTCGCCCCCCCTTTGCCCCCCGCCCCCCGGCCAAACCCCCGATTTCGCACTAATCCTTCTCAGCTTTCCCGTCCCCCTTCGGGGTTTTCCTCCCCGGCTCCCCCTCGACCTCGGTGCCCCCCCGCCTTCCTCCCCCGCCACTCTCTGGCTCCTCCCCATTTATCCCCCCTCGCCCTCGCCTCGCCCCCGCCCCTCGCCCCGCCCTCGCCCTCGCCCCCCCCTCGCCCTCCCCCCGACGGGCCCCCGTGTTCCATAATCCTTCCTCAGGTCATTTCCCGTCCCCGGGGTTCGTTTTCCCCTTTGGGTCCTCCTCCCCGCACTCGGTCCCCGCCTCCCCCCTTGCTCCCCCACCACTCTCTGGCTCCATCCCCATTTATCTCCCCCCTCGCCTCGCCCCCGCCCCGCCCTCCCCCCGCCCCCCCTCGCCCCCCCTGCCCTCCCCCCGCCCCCCCCAAGCCCCAAACCCCCCGAAATTTTTTTTAATCCCCTCAGCTTTCCGTCCCCCGGGTTCAAGTTTGTCCTCCGGCTCCTCCTCGAAGCCTCGGTCCCCCCTCCCCCCCTTCCTCCCCCACCCCTTTTGGCTCCATCCCCCCTTTTCTCCTCCCCTCGCCCTCGCCCTCGCCCCCTTCTGCCCCCCCCTGATGCCCCCCCCTCCCCCCCTTTGCCCCCCGAAAAATCAATTTCGCCCAATCTTCCCTCAGCTCATTCCCGTCCGCGGCTTCAAATTTTTCTCCCCGGCTCCTCCTCCGGAAACCTCGGTCCCCCCCCCCGCCTTACTCCACCACCCTCTGGGTCCATCCCCTTTATCTCCTCGCCTCGCCCCCGCCCCCGCCCCCCCCCTCCCCCCCCCCCCTCGCCCCGCCTCGCCCTCCCCCCGCCCCCCCCTCGCCCCCCAGCCCAAACCCCCGAATTTCGCCTTCCTTCCCCGCTCTTTCCTCCGCGGCTTCAATTTTCCTCGCCCGGGTCCTCCTCGCAAAAATCGGTCCCGCCTCCTCGCCTTCCCCACCCACCCTCTGGTCCATCCCCATTTTTCCTCGCCCCCCGCCCCCCCCCCCGCCCTCGCCCTCGCCCCCCCTCGCCCCCCCGCCGCCCTCGCCCCCCTGCCCCGCCCCGCCCCGCCCCCCCCAACCCCCAATTTCCCTTCCTTCCCCCATCATTCGTCCGCGCTTCAAGTTTGTCCTCCCCGCTCCTCCTCGCAAAACCCGGGCCCCCCCCTCCCCCTTTTACTCCCCCAATCTCTGGCTCCCTCCCCATTTTCTCCTCCCCTGCCCCCGCCCTCCCCCCCCCACCTCGCCCCCCCCCCTCGCCCCACCCTCCCCCGCCCTCGTCCCCGCCCCCAAAACCCTCGAAATTTGCCTAATCCTTCCTCAGCTCATTCCAGTCCCGGCTTAGTTTTTCCCGGCCCCCCCCCTTTTGGGCCTCAGGGGCCTCCCTCCCTTCCCCCCAAACCCCTCTCTGGCTCCATCCCCTTTATCTCCTCGCCCTCGCCCCCGCCCCGCCCCCGCCCTCCCCCACCTCTCCCCCCTCCCACCCCCGCCCCCCTCGTCCCCCCCAGCCCGCCCTCGATTTCGCATAATCCCCTCAGCTCATTTCCGTCCGCTTAGTTTGTCCTCGCCCGGTCCTCCCCCCCCTCGGTCCCGCCCTCCCCCCCTTCCTCACCACCCTCTCTGGCTCCCTCCCCCTTTATCTCCTCCCCTCGCCCCCGCCCTGCCCCGCCCTCCCCCCCTCGCCCTCGCCGCCCTCCCCCCCCCCCCCCCCTCGTCCCCCTCGCCTCGCCCTCGCCCCCTCGCCCCCGCCCCCCCGCCCTCGCCCTCCCCCCGCCCTCGCCCCCCCTCGCCCCCCCTCGTCCCCCCCCCCAAAGCCTCAGATGTTCCCTAATCCTTCCCGCTCTTTTCCCGTCCCCCGGCTTCAGTTTGTCCCCCCGGCTCCTCCCCCCCCGGCCTCGGTCCCCCTCCCTCGCCTTCCTCACACCACCACCCCTGGGTCCATCCCCTTTATTCCCCGCCCCCGCCCCCGCCCCCCCCCCCCCCGCCCCCCCCCCCGCCCCCGCCGCCGCCCCCGCCCCCCCCCTCGCCCCCGCCCTCGTCCCCGCCCCCGAAGCCCAAGCCCTCGAAATTTCCCCTAATCCTTTCTCCCCGCTCATTCCAGTCCCGCCAAGTTTTTTCCCCCCCGGGTCCCCCCTTGGGCCTCGGTCCCGCCTCCCTCGCCCCTCCACCCCCCTCTGGCTCCTCCCCATTTTTCCCCCTCCCCCTCCCCTCGCCCCCGCCCCGCCCCCGCCCTCCCCCCCAGCCCAGCCCCCGATGTTCCACTAATCCTTCCTCAGCTCTTCCATCCCGGCTTCAAGTTTGTCCCCCTTGGCTCCTCCCCCGGACCTCGGTCCCCGCCTCCCCCCCTTCCCCCCCACCACTCTCTGGCTCCTCCCTTTTCTCCCTCGCCCTCCCCCTCCCCTCCCCGCCCTCGCCCCGCCCCCGCCTCGCCTCCCCTCGCCCCCGCCCCGCCCTCGTCCCCCCCCAGCCCAAACCCCGATGTTCGCCCAATCCCCCAGCTCTTCCCGTCCCCCGGCTTCAAATTTGTCTCGCCCCGGGTCCTCCTCCGGAAACCTCGGTCCCGCGCCTCCCCCGCCACTCCACCACCCTCTCTGGCTCCCTCCCCTTTTCTCCTCGCTCCCCTCGCCCCCGCCCCCCCCCTCCCCCGCCCCCGCCCCCCGCCCCCGCCCTCGCCCCCCCCCCGCCCTCCCCTCCCCCCCACCCCAACCCTCAATGTTCCCCCTAATCCTTCCTCAGCTCATTAGTCCCCAATTCGGTTTTCCTCGCCCGCTCCTCCCCCGAAGCCTCGGGCCCCTCCTCCCTTCCTCCACCACCACTCTCGGGTCCATCCCCTTTTTCTCCCCCCTCGCCTCGCCCTCCCCCCCCCTCCCCCCCCTCGCCCTCCCCCCCCCTCGCCCTCGCCCCGCCCCGCCCTCCCCCCCAGCCCCAAACCCTCAGATTTCCCCTAATCCCCCTATTTCCCGTCCCCGGGGGCCCGTTTGTCCCCCCGGCTCCTCCTCCGGGCCTCGGTCCGCCTCCCTCGCCTTCACTCCACCACCCCTCTGGCTCCCTCCCCATTTTTTCCTCGCCCTCCCTCCCCTCGCCCCCGCCTCGCCCCCCCCCTCGCCCCCGCCCCCCCCGCCCTCGCCCCGCCCTCGCCCCCCCCCCAGAACCCTCCAGATTTTCGCACTAATCCTTCCCCCAGCTCATTCCCGTCCCCCGGGTTAGTTTTCCCCGCCCCCTCCTCCTCCGGGAAACCTCCGGGCCCCGCCTCCCCCGTTCACTCACACCACCACTCTCTGGCTCCATCCCTTTATCTCCTCGCCTCGCCCCCGCCCCCCCCCGCCCTCGCCCTCGCCTTCGCCCCCCGCCCCCCCCCTCGCCTCGCCCCCGCCCTCGCCCTCCCCCCAAGAAGCCCTCGAATTTTGCCCAATCCTTTCAGCTCATTTTCCGTCCCCGGCTTGTTTTTTCCCCCCCGGCTCCTCCCTCCGGGGCCCCGTCCCCCCCCCCTCCCTTCCTCCCCCCCACTCTTGTCCCTCCCCTTTTTTCTCCTCGCCCCCGCCCCCGCCCCCCCCCCCTCCCCCCCTCCCCTCGCCCCCCCTCCCTCCCCCCGCCCAACCCCCAATGTTCGCCTAATCCCCGTCGCTCATTCCGTCCCGGCTTAAGTTTTCCGCCGGGTCCTCCCCCCCGGCCTCGGTCCCGCCCCCCCTCGCCTTCCTCACCCCCTCTCTGGCTCCATCCCCATTTATCTCCTCGCCTCGCCCTCGCCCCCCTCGCCCTCGCCCCCGCCCCCGCCCTCGCCCCTCGCCCTCGCCCCCGCCCTCGCCCTCGCCCCCGCCCTCGCCCTCGCCCCCGCAGCCCAAGCCCTCGAATGTTCGCACTAATCCTTCCTCAGCTCATTCCAGTCCCGTTCAAATTTTTCCCCCGCTCCCCCTGAAGCCTCGGTCCCCCTCCGCCTTTTCCCCCCCCCTCTCTGGCTCCCCTCCCATTTATCTCCTCCCCCCCCCTCCCCTCGCCCCGCCCTCCCTCCCCCCAGCCCCAATGATTTCGCACTAATCCCCCTCATTTCCCGTCCCCCGGCTTCAGGTTGTCCTCCGGGTCCTCCTCCGGGCCTCGTCCCCCGCCCCTCCCCTTTCCCCCCCCCCCCTCTGGCTCCCTCCCCCTTTTTCCTCGCCCCCCGCCCCCCCCCCTCGCCCTCCCCCCACCCCCGCCCTCCCCCGCCCTCCCCCCACCCTCGCCCCCCCCTCTCCCCGCCCCCACCCCAACCCTCGATGTTCGCCTAATTCTTCCTCAGCTCATTCCCCGTCCCCCTTTGTCCTCCCCGGGTCCCCCTCATGAACACTCGGTCCCGCCTCCCCCCGCCTTCCTCCACCACCCTCTGGCTCCATCCCCTTTATCTCCTCGCCCTCGCCCCCGCCCTCGCCCTCCCCTCCCCTCGCCCCCACCCTGCCCTCCCGCCGCCCCCCCCACCCCCCCCCCCCCTCGTCCCCCCACGGCCCAACCCTCCCGATTTTATAATCCTTTCAGCCTTCGTCCCGCGGTTTGTCCTGCCCGGGTCCCCCCTCGCGGCCTCGGTCCCCTCCCTCGCCTTCCTCACCCATTTTCCTCCCCCTTTATCTCCCCCCCCTCCCCTTCCCCCCCCTCGCCCCCCCCCTCGCCCTCCCCCCTCCCCCACCCCCCCCCCCTCGTCCCCCCCCCCCAAAACCCTTGTTCCCAATCCCCTCGCCCTTCCCGTCCCCGGGTTGTTTGTCCTCGCCCGGGTCCTCCTCGCGAAGCCTCGTTGCCTCCCCCCCTTCACTCCACCACCACTCTCTGGCCCTCCCCCTTTTCTCTCGCCCCCGCCCCCCGCCCCCGCCCCCCCCCCTTTTCCCCCCGCCCCCCCCCTCGCCCCGGCCCAAACCTAATGTTGCCTAATCCTCACTCATTTCCCCTCCGGCTTGTTTTCTCCCGGGGGCCCTGGGCCTCGGGGGCCCCCCCCCCTCGCCTTCCTCACCGCCCTCCTTTGGGGCCATCCCCCTTTATCTCCTCCCTCCCCTCCCCTCCCCCGCCCCGCCCCGCCCCGCCCCCCCCCGCCTCGCCCCCGCCCCCGAAGCCCCCGAATTTCGCCCCAAAACCCCTTTTAGCTCATTCCGTCCCCCCTTCAGTTGTCTCCCCCCTCCTCCCCCCCCTCGGTCCGCCTCCTCGCCTTCCTCCCCCCCACCCCCTGGCTCCTCCCCCTTTTTCTCCCCCCCTCCCTCGCCTCGCCCCGCCCCCCCCCCCCTCGCCCTCACCCCCCCCTCGCCCCCGCCCCCGCCCTCCCCCCCACCCCAAACCCTCGAAATTTCCCTAAAACCCCCTCCAGCTCATTCCCGTCCCGGGGTTCAGGTTTGTCCTGGGCTCCTCCCCCTGGCCTCGGTCCCCGCCTCCCCCGCCTTCCCCACACCACCACTCTCTGGCTCCATCCCCTTTTTCTCCTCGCCTCGCCCCCGCCCTCCCCCGCCCCCGCCCCCCCCCTCGCCCCCCGCCCCCCCCCTCGCCCCCCCCCCCCCGCCCCCCCCTTTTTAAACCCTCGATTTCCCTAATCCTTTCAGCTCATTCCGTCCCCCCGGCTTCAAGGGTTTTTTCCCCGGTCCTCCTCGCGAAACCTCGGGCCCCCCCTCCCCCGCCTTCCTCCCCCCCACCCTCTGGCTCCATCCCCCTTTATCTTCGCCCTCCCCCCGCCTCGCCCCCCCCCTCGCCCCCCCCCTCCCCCGCCCCCGCCCCCCGCCCCCCCCGCCCCTCCCTCCCCCCCACCCAAGCCCCCGAATGTTCGCTAATCCTTCCTCAGCTCTTTTCCCGTCCCCCGGCTTCAAGTTTGTCCCGCCCGGCTCCTCCTCCAGCCTCGGTCCCGCGCCTCCCCCGCCTTCCTCCACCACCACCCCTGGCTCCATCCCCCTTTATCTCCTCGCCCCCGCCCCCGCCCTCCCCCGCCCTCGCCCCGCCCCGCCCTCCCCCCGCCCCCCCCACCTCGCCCCGCCCTCGTCCCCCCCCCAGCCCAACCCTCAATTTCCACTAATCCCCCTCAGCTCATTCCCGTCCCGGCTTCAGGTTTGTCCTCGCCCGGTCCTCCTCGCGACCTCGGGCCCCCGGGCCCCCCTCCCCTTTCCCCCACCACCACTCTCTGGCTCCATCCCCTTTTTCCTCCCTCGCCCCCGCCCCCGCCCTCGCCCCACCCCCCCTTTTGCCGCCCCCCTCCCCCCCCACCCCCCCCGCCCCTCCCCGCCCCCGGCCCCCAAACCCTCAGATGTTCCCCCTTCCTTTCCCGCTCATTCGTCCCCCGGCTTCAAATTTTTTCCCCCCGGCTCCTCCCTCCCGGAAAACCCCCGGTCCCGCCTTCCCTTCCCCTCCACCACCACTCCCCTGGCTCCTCCCCTTTATCTCCCCGCCTCGCCCCCCCCTCCCTCGCCCCCGCCCCACCCCCGCCCCCGCCGCCCCCTCCCCCCACCCCCGCCCCCCCTCGTCCCCGCCCCGCACCCAAGCCCTCGAATTTCCCTAATCCTTCCTCAGCTCTTCCAGTCCCCGCTTCAGTTTGTTTCCCCGTCCTCCCTCGCGGGGCCCCGGTCCCCCCCTGCCCCCTCACCCACCCCTCTGGCTCCATCCCCTTTTTCTCCCCGCCCTCGCCCCCGCCTCCCCCCCCTCCCCCCCCCCCCCTCCCCCGCCCCCCCCCCCCCCCCCCGCCCTCTCCCCCCCTCCCCCTCCCCTCCCCTCCCCCCGTTCGCCCCCCCTCGCCCTCGCCCCGCCCTCCCCCACCCCCCCCCCCCCTCGTCCCCGCCCCCGGCCCCAACCCTCAGATTTCGCCCAATCCCTTCCCCAGCTCTTCCCGTCCCGGGTTCAAATTTGTCCCCCGGCTCCTCCCCTGCGAAACCCCGGTCCCCGGGCCCCCTCGCCTTCCCCCACCACCCTCTCTGGCCATCCCCCATCTCTCGCCCTCGCCTCGCCCTCGCCCCCGCCCTCCCCCCACCCTCCCCTCGCCGCCGCCCTCTCCCCCCCCCCCCGCCTCGTCCCCCCCCCCCAGCCCAAAACCCTCGAAATTTTGCCAATCCTTTCTCCCCTCATTCCGTCCCCCGGGAAATTTTCCTCCCCGGCTCCTCCCCCGGCCTCGGTCCCGCGCCTCCCCCGCCTTCCTCCACCCCCTCCCCCTGGCTCCATCCCCTTTATCTCCTCGCCCCGCCCCCGCCTCCCCCCCGCCCCCGCCTCGCCCCCAGAAGCCCTCAGATTTCGCTAATCCCCTCAAAACTCATTCCGTCCCCCGGCTTAAGTTTTTTCCCCCCCGGCTCCCCCTCCCAAACCTCGGTCCCCCCGCCTCCCTCGCCCTTTCCCCCACCACCCTCTCGGGCCCCTCCCCATTTATCTCCCCCCCCTCGCCTCGCCCCCCGCCCCCGCCCCCGCCCCGCCCTCCCCCTCGCCCCCGCCCTCGCCCCGCCCTCGTCCCGCCCCCGCCCCCAACCCCCATGTTCCACTAATCCTTCCTCAGCTCATTTCCGTCCCGGCCAAATTTGTCCTCTTGGTCCTCCTCCGGAAACCTCGGTCCCGCGCCTCCTCGCCTTCCCCACCCCCCTCTCTGGCTCCATCCCCCTTTTTTTCCTCGCCCTCGCCCCCGCCCCGCCCCGCCCCCGCCCCCCCCTCCCCCTCGCCCCGCCCTCGCCCTCGCCCCGCCTCCCCCGCCCCCCGCCCAAGCCCTCCAATGTTCGCCTAATCCCCCTCAGCTCATTCGGGCCGTTCAGGGGTTTTTCCCCGCCCGGCTCCTCCCCCCGGCACTCGGTCCCCGCCTCCCTCGCCTTCCCCCCACCCCCCTCTCTGGTCCATCCCCCTTTTTCTCCTCGCCCCCCCTCGCCCTCGCCCCGCCCCCCCCCCCCCCCTCGCCCCCGCCCCGCCCCCCCCCCGCCTCGCCCTCCCCCCGCCCGCCCCCAATTTGCATAATCCCCTCAGCTCATTCCCGTCCCCGGGGGTTTAAGTTTGTCCTCCCCGGTCCTCCCCCCCGGGCCTCGGGGCCCCCCCTCCCCCTTCCTCCCCCACCCCTCTGGGTCCTCCCCCTTTATCTCCCCGCCCCCGCCCCCGCCCTCCCCCCCCCCCTCGCCCCCCCCCTCGCCCTCGCCCCCGCCCTCGCCCTCGCCCCCGCCCTCGCCCTCGCCCCGGGCCCCAAACCCCCGAAATTTACTAATCCCTTTCCCCAGCTCATTCCAGTCCGCGGGTTCAGTTTGTCCTCCCCCCCCCCTCCTGCAAAAAATCTCCCCCTCTGTTTACTACCACTCTCTGGTCCATCCCCTTTATCTCCTCGCCCTCGCCCCCGCCCCCCCCCGCCCTCGCCCTCCCCTCGCCCTCCCCCGCCCTCGCCCTCCCCCGCCCCCCCCTCGCCCCAGCCCAAACCCCCAATGTTCGCACTAATCCCCTTTTAGCTCATTTGTCCCGGGTTTTTTGTCCTCCCCGGCTCCTCCCCCGAACCTCGTCCCGCGCCTCCTCGCCTTCCTCCCCCACCCCTCTGGCTCCATCCCCTTTATCTCCTCGCCCTCCCTCGCCCTCCCCCCCCCTCGCCCCCCCCCTCGCCCCCGCCCCGCCCTCCCCCCCCGCCCCAAACCCCCGAAAGTTCGCACTAATCTTCGTCATCTTCCGTCCGCCTTAGTTTTTCCTCCCCGGCTCCCCCTCCGAAGCCTCGGTCCCGCCTCCCCCCCTTCACTCACCACCATCTGGCTCCATCTTTATCTCCTCGCCCCGCCCTCGCCCCCGCCCCGCCCCCGCCCCCCCCCTCGCCCTCGCCCCCCCCCCTCGCCCCGCCCCCCCTCGCCCCCAGAACCTCAATTTTCGCCAATCCTTCCCCCAGCTCATTCCGTCCCGCTTCAGTTTGTCCTCCGGTCCCCTCGCCAAGCCTCGGTCCCCCCCCTCGCCTTTCCCCCACCACCCTCTCGGCTCCATCCCCCTTTATCTCCTCGCCCCCCCCTCGCCTCGCCCCCCCCCTCCCCCCCCCCTCGCCCCCCCCTCCCCTCGCCTCGCCCCCCCCTCGCCCTCGCCCCCAGCCCAACCTCGAATTTCCCTAATCCTTCTCCGCTCATTTTCCTCCCCCTTCAGTTTGTCCTCCCCGGCTCCTCCCCCCGGGCCTCGGTCCCCCCCCTCCTCGCCTTCCTCCCACCACTCTCTGGCTCCATCCCCATTTATCTCCTCGCCCTCCCCTCGCCCCCCCCCGCCCCCCGCCCCCGCCCCAAAAACCCCCGAATTTCGCCCAATCCTTCCCCAGCTCATTCCAGTCCCCCCTTTGTTTTTTCCTCCCCGGCTCCTCCTCGCGGCCTCGGTCCCCGCCTCCCTCGCCTTCCTCCCCGCCCTCTCTGGCTCCATCCCCTTATCTCCTCGCCCCCGCCCCCGCCCCCCCCCTGCCCCCCACCCTCGCCCTCCCGCCCCCTCCCCCCTCCCCCCCCCCTGTCCCCCCCCGCCCAAACCCCCCAAATTTCCCTAATTCTTCCCCAGCTCATTCCAGTCCCGGGTTCAAATTTGTCCTCCCCTCCTCCTCAAAACCTCGGTCCCCCTCCTCGCCTTCCTCCACCACCCCTCTTTCCCCTCCCCTTTTTCTCCCCCCGCCCCCTCGCCTCGCCTCGCCCTCCCCTCCCTCCCCCACCCTCCCCTCGCCCCGCCCTCCCATTTGCCCCCGTCCCCCCCCCAAGCCCCAACCCCCGAATTTCCACTAATCCCCTCAGCTCATTCCCGTCCCCTTCAAATTTTTTCCCCGGGTCCTCCCCCCCTCGGTCCCGCCTCCCTCCCCTTTCCCCCCACCCCCCTCTCTGGCTCCATCCCCCTTTATCTCCCCCCTTTCCCCTCGCCCTCCCCCCCCCTCCCCCACCCCCGCCCTCGCCCCGCCCTCCCCCCCTCGCCCCCCCCTCGTCCCCCCCCCAGAACCCTCGAATTTCGCCCTTTTTCCTCAGCTCATTCCGTCCCGGGGTTGGTTTTCCTCCCCGGCTCCTCCCCCCCGGGCACTCGGTCCCGCGCCTCCTCGCCTTCACCCACCACTCTCTGGCTCCATCCCCCTTTTTCCTCCCCCCCCCTCCCTCGCCCCCCCTCCCCTCGCCCCCCCTCCCCCCCCCCACGCCCAAGCCCCCAATGTTCGCACTAATCCTTCCCCCAGCTCTTCCAGTCCCCGGGGCCAAATTTGTCCTCCCCCCCCTCCTCCTCCGGGACTCGGTCCCGCCTCCTCGCCTTCACTCACCCCCTCTCGGTACCCCTTTATCTCTGCCCCCCGCCCCCCCCTTTCCCCCCCGCCCCGCCCTCGCCCCCGCCCCCCCCTCGCCCCCCCCCAACCCCTCCCCTCCCCCCCCCAAACCCTCCCGATTTCGCCAATCCCCCTCAGCTCATTCCAGTCCCCGGGTTCAAATTTTTCCCGGCTCCTCCCTCGGCCTGGTCCCCCCCTCCCCCGCCTTCACTCCCCCCCACCCTCTCTGGCTCCCTCCCCATTTATCTCCTCGCCCTCGCCCTCGCCCGCCCTCGCCCTCGCCCTTTCCCCACCCTCGCCTCGCCGCCGCCCTCCCCCCCCTCCCCCCCCTCGTCCCCCCCCGCAACCCCCCATTTTCCCTTTTTTCCTTTCTCAGCTCATTCCGTCCGCGGTTTCAAATTTTTTCCTCCGGTCCTCCCCCGCCCCTCGGTCCCCCCTCCCCCGCCTTCCTCCCCAACCCTCTCTGGCTCCATCCCCTTTTTCTCCTCCCCCCGCCCTCGCCTCCCCCCGCCCTGCCCCCGCCCCCCAGCCCGCCCCCCAAAATTCGCCTAATCCCCTCACTCATTGTCCCGGCTTCAGTTTTTCCTCGCCCGGCTCCTCCCCCATCCCTCGTCCCCGGGCCCCCCTCCCTTCCTCACACCACCCCTCTCTGGCTCCATCCCCCTTTATCTCCTCCCCTCGCCCTCGCCCTCCCCCCCCTCCCCCCCCTTCCCCCCGCCCCGCCCTCGCCCCCCCCCGCCCTCGCCCCCGCCCCGCAGCCCAAGCCCCCAGATTTCCCTAACCTTTCAGCTCATTTCGTCCCGCCGGGTTCGGTTGTCCCCGCCCCTCCCCTCGCAACCTCGGGCCCCGCCTCCTCGCCTTCCCCACCCCCACTCTCTGGCTCCATCCCCTTTTTTCCTCGCCCTCGCCCCCGCCCCCGCCCCCGCCCCCGCCCCGCCCCCCCCCCGCCCCGCCCTCGCCCCCCCTCCCCCTCGCCCCCCCAGCCCAAGCCCTCGAATGTTCGCACTAATCCCTCGCTCTTCCGTCCCGGCTAGTTTGTCCTCGCCCGGCTCTCCCCCGCAAGCCTCGGTCCCCTTCCCTGTTCCTCCCCCACCCTCTCTGGTCCCTCCCCATTTATTTCCCCGCCCTCCCTCGCCCTCCCCCTCGCCCTCCCCCCGCCCCCATTAACGTCCGTTGATATTTAAATGGCCGTTCCCTTTTTATATCCCTACAACATCCTTTTATTATTTGTTCTTCCTTTTTTAGATATCATTAGGATGATTCTTTCTTTTAAAAAAACAATTTATTTAAACTTTCAGAGGGTTTCATCAATTCAAAAATTCCTATTCAACCTTTTATCACATCGTTTTCGTCTTTCAATCTCTCCCAAATTTTCATATCTATCAATTTTCTGTTACTTTGAACCTTTTCAATTTTCAATATTTTTTAATCTATTAACTTTGGAAAACCCCCAACGGGGTTTAAAATTACAAAAAACCTCCTCTTTCAAAAATTTTTTGGGCCCTTTGAAAAATTTATAAATCTTATAATCAAAGTCTAAAAA
>CAXIVR010000986.1:0-12261 GCA_964035755.1 Teleogryllus oceanicus
AAGGTTTAATACTCCCATACCGCTACTATCCGCCCACTCAGAGAAGTCGAAAACTTAGCTTTCGAGGATCCATTTAAATTATGACTGCGCCCGCCGCTCAAAGCTAAATAGCCGGTGGCGCGCACGTTACAAGAGATGCCGTTCGACTTCGCAACCGGCGTTTATTTTATCGATGCCGGGAAATGAAATTGCACCGTCAGTAAAATCATTCCTCACCCCTGTACGTGGATGACCTAGTAGTTTCCTCCAAGGATTTGATGAACATTTAAGAAATTTGAAGAATTGTTTAAATGCTTGATGGTAAATAATATGCACCTAAATTTAGAAAATCACTTTAAAAAAAGGAAATTAAATTTCTGAGATACGTGATCAATAAAAAGGGGACAAATAGATCAAAAAAGGCTCAGTCAATTGAGAAAATCAAATCACCCGTAATATCAGATAACTGAGGGAATTTCTGGATTTGAAATTACCAATCCTGTTTCATTCCGTGATGCAACGCAGGTAATTAAATTTCAAGAGCGCTGCTGAACGGTACTTGACAACCTGAACGCACAGGGGAGTATTTGTACCGAAAAGCTGGCCAAGTCATAAAATGAAATATCGTTCCAAGGCGCAGTGCTTGTGATTTTCGAAACCTAAACCTTCATGACATCACCTAGTGTACAGAAAAGGTCTTCTGAGAACAGTCCTGTGACTAATCGCCTGCCCCTGGTGTAATCTCAGTAGGCAGTCAGGCGTTGTGCGTTTCAGAAGTGCGAGCTCTTGGCGTTCTGCTTCAGTGTTCTTCTACATTTCGTTTGTGTTATAAAACCATGAGATGGAAGGGGAAGGTATGTGCTTTAATACTGTATATGAATTACGTGATTTGTAGCCAAAGTAGTTGTACTTTGCAGCTACGTTTGGTGACGATAAAATAAGATTTTAAAAAAAGAATATTACTATAATCGTGTTAAAGTACATGTGTCGGGCCTTATCGGAGATATTTTTTGCACTTCTGTAAACTTAAACATGTCTTTTAAGATATCATCAATAAAACCTTGCGCATATTTGCTCATTTGGGATTACTGCCCGTTTGAAATTATGGGGTATATGTTGTCTTTCCGAATGTTACAAACGTTTTCTATCTTTTGCAGAATCTTCTGAGATTGTAACGGAGATGACGAAAATGTCACTATATAAACTGATGCAAGAATGTCCTAATAAGAAATAGATGACAGGTTGTTATTTGTGAGAAGTTGATAGAAATCACCCGTTGTCCAGGTACAGAAGAAGGTAGAATAAGACGTGTTCTACCCCTATTTCAAGAATAGATGGACAGCGGCTAATAGAAAGAAGAACGTTTTTTTGAAACAAAACAGAAATTGGCTTAGCATTTGCGTAAAATTGCCTACTTGGGACTGTACCAAGGCGGGTCATCTATCAAAGATTTCGGGGAATGTAGTGATCGAAGTAAGCGGCGCAAGACTCAACATTTGCGGAGCACGTACCTGTTGATGAATTGACGTATGCAGCTCGAATGAGTCAACGAGCTGCTGGAAACTGTGACGTATCAAAATATTAAAGATATAAGTCACACCTAACATGAGCTACAAAGTTCGACGAACCATTGTTAAAGCGCAAAAGAAACTGTGCACAAACTTACGCCATCAGAGGCATTAGCATATTCTTAGAAGGAATTTACTTAGAAAACAATGGAAATATTGCACAGTGCGAGCAAAAACATTTACCTTGCTACTCACTGATAAAAGAAGCCAAAAAGGTGCTACCAAGGGAACAATCAATGCGAGTGATTTGAAACATGCGCCGAGATTCGGCTTCAAGATTTACTGACCATACTTCAGTGCGATTGTTGTAAATATTTCAAGACGTTTTAGAGACTTTGACATCAGAACAAAAGCAGAATTTGGAACTTATTTCAAATGGGGCTGCACGGATCCTAGCAGGTGCAGTTTAAACAGAGGTTTGAAAATAGTTCGTACAGTAACGTGAATATTTTTCAAAGTTCCTTGTTCCTTTACGCCTGCGAATAAATACTGGTAATGAGAACAAGACTGTATGGCAGAATCTAGTGCCATCGTTTACGAGGTATTGCAGGCCATAAGAATACGTTCATACATGAAACTAAAGACATTACCAATGAAGAACTGGAATATGTAGAAAAGCAAGCCAAAGACCTAACAAAGACTGAAATCGCAACTACCAATGACACTGCATATATTCAGCACATTTTAGCGCCCACAATGGTGGATGCAAAGGTCTGCAATGCGCTACTTTACATCTTCTACAATGCGATGCTACATTTCTGCAAACATCCAAACATTTAACAAATTGGGTAATATAAAGGAAGAAAATCCTGCAGCTCTGAAGTTCGGGCTCTCAATTCTGCATGCAAGGATTCGGTTTTGAATCTCTTCACATATAGCTTACAAAATACCTATCAAGAAATGGCGGATCAGAACAATGAAGAAAAGAAGATTTTCAAAGAAACAAGGCATTGATTCAAAAAAATTCCGGAAGAAATGGGGCTATTAGTGGGTATACCAAAAGCCGGGTTGGGAACACAAATGATGAAACACATCAAGAAGATTTTCGAGGATCCCGCTACAGCCTCCAGAATCACTGGCCTCAATGTAACTTCAATACAAAAGTTTAAAATAATACTGAAACACTTTCTAGTGCTCACAGAATTGACGTGAGAAGTTTGCCCTGTACTGCAAAGAATCTGCCAAACTATATGTAGGTTGTATGGATGGCATCCAATGTCACCTACAACACAAGATTCTTGTCATGGTGCCACAGCTATTGAACATGCTCTTTGCCATCGGCCAATTGTCTGAAGAAGCGGCAGAGGCTCGGAACAAGCACTTTAGAATTTATAGGCAAAACTTTCTGAGGAAATTCATGCGGAAAGCTGCAACAGAGCTGTATTAACAGACCTTTAAGTTCGGACCCACTGTTAAGCAGGTAAGAAAAGGTCCAAGGAAAAGGTTACATCTCCTCTGAAACACTCAAACTTTTGCTGCCTGCAACAGAAAACACAGAAACAAATGAAGACGAACAAGAATCGGATTGTTCACTATCGGAATAGGTTTTGGGTCTTTGTTTTATGCATTTAGCCATGTTTTCTCGTTTTCTGTTTGTTCTATTGTGCTGTTTATACTGTTTTATATGTTGTATCTATGTTTCCTATGATTATGATTTTTCTATTTTTTCATGAGATATCTATGATTAAATTCTATGTTTTTATATTAATATATCATTATTTACAAACAAAAGCGTTATATTGCATTTGGACTTGGATAAACTCTATGAAATAATTTTGGCCAGATTTTCATGCAAAATACTCCTCTGTGCGCTGCAGCAAACAAGCGTAAGAAGCTTGTGACAAAACCGTATGATTTTAAGGTGGGAAAAGATGCTGAGGACGCCACGACCATCTGATCAGGCAGCCGGCCTCTATAGTGTTTTTCCTATTCACGGGCCCATACCTGATCACTGGTAAGCTACACCTAAATGTTTGTAGTTAGTCGATGAGAATAGAGTTCAGGCTGAAAATATAATCATTATAATATGATTCCTTTAAAGAATGAAAGTCTAACGGGGGGATCCGCACTTAGCACTGTCGACGATTCCTATCGAATGAAATTTTATTTAGTATTAGAGTAGTTAATATGTTGTTACCATAGTTATTCAATTTTAATCTAATTTCTAAATTTGTTTGAAGCTATTTGCTAGTTTATTGATGTAAATTAGATTAAGTTTTCTTGTTTATTTCATTTGCGGAGGCTGCTTCCGTTGTCTGTTGTTTTTTTTGTTGTTTTTAAGAAAATCCATCATTGCATTGGAATTTTTTTGGAGGGGGATTGTAAATGTAACGTCACAGCCCCCTCAAATCAAAAAACTAGTAGGTACGATTTCAACGAAAGGATTGAAATATTGAGAAATATTAAGTGCGTCGTAGCTAGAACTCCGATGTGAATGAAGATTCATTCACATCACGCTGACGCAATTTTATTCAACGTTACCGAAATGTACAACTGGGCAAAACTTCAGTCTGAAGCTGAACCAATGTCTACAAGGTATATAATATTAAAAAAATGATATATTATATAAGTTTTTTTAAAATTTATCTATTTCTGTAATATTTCATTTTTTCTTCTTTAGATCCAGTACCAAAGGCTTTTCGCAACCAAAGATTGAAGCTACAAAACGACGAAAAACTAACGAATTCTGAAATGATTCAAAAGCAAAGTATAAAACACATTTTCAGTTTTTTCGAATGTTAAAATATTAGGTTTTCCGTGTATTTTAATCCTTTAAATTAATACATAAATTAAAAAACATGGATTTCACAGAAATAGTATCATTTTGTATCTTTTGACCTAAGAAAGATCCATATGGATTTGAATAAAACAAATGGCGCCACCTATAATAAGTATGAAAAAGTAATTAATTACACGATTAGAAACTTTATGAATATATAATTTCAAATAGTATAACATTAGGTAAATAATTATGTCCTTAGTACTTACATATCAAGTTCTCTTAAAACGCGAAATAGAAAATATGGAATATCAACTTCAAATCAGGATAATTTAAGAAAATACAAAAACATCTGGGATTTTTTATATGTTAAAGTATACCCTAGCTTTAATTTCCCAAAATTTCAGCAAAATGGGAGATGGCGTATTTTGAGAATAAATGTTTAAAGAAAAACTGAGATTTTTGACCTTTGACCCCATATTTCAGCATGGTCAATCCAAAATCACTAGCAATGAGTTATAACAAATGTTTATGCACATATACATCTGAAATTATTGAAATATCTATGTTTGTATTAATTTTAAAAGTTAAATACAATTTTGTTTCTTAGTGCTCTGTGAAATAGGCAAAACAGCTAAATGTTTTATGGGGAAATATAAACGAAAATACAATGAATTAAACCAAATGAGTACATTTACTTATTTTAGACGAAAATGAAGAAGATGAGTGTTTTCAGGTAATTTGGAGAGGGTCGATAAAATGTCGGGTCGATTTTAGTTGGAATTACCCATTCTTTCTATTTTCTTAATTATCGCTAATCGGAAGAAGCCTGTCTGAACTCTCCGCTCAGGAGGGCACTTTTGGTGGAGTTAGTGGAAAAATATTTCTACATCAGAAAACGGGCTTGACCGACGTGCAACCAGCGCAGAAGGGGGTGGCATAATGTACCGTCGCCCAAGAATTCAATGCCCTTACGACCACGTGCTATCGGGATGTCGCGACCCTGAAAGGCGCGTGGAAAATTAAAAAAAGTACAAGCATGTTTCGCCTTGGAAAGAAGGGAGGCCAGCCACAGGTGAGTTGTAATTTGAATTTGAGTAGCAGGATATTACGGGATTGGCCAGATTTTAATTTTATTTTTATATTTAGGTGGAGGGCCTCCTCCTAAAATTCGGTGTCTACCCCTACAAGAGCGTGTGAAACACCTTCTGGGAGCAAAGTCGATGGATTAAATATCCCATTGATTTTAGATGGCACTCTGAAGGTAACAAACCCTTGTCTATTTGTTGTAACAGTTACATTTAATTCTATTGTTTTTAAAGCAAACTGCTATTATTTAACAGTATGCCATGAAATGTGAGAACAGTAAAATTTATTTGTAGTTAACTGAAATAAATTGCTTTTGAACCATAAAATTCTGTTTAATAATATAATTCTCTTCTACGAACTTCATAATAACTTTCCATTTATTGATGTTAGTGTGGCATTTAATTAACGTATATACGTGTGATTTTAAACAAAATAATATATCTACATCTTCACACATTATTTCAATCACAATATGACATATGTTTCATTAGTAATGTTAGTGATAATTTAAATACAAGACATCGATTGAAATAATTGGTTATTTCGAGGTCTTTCTGAAAACTTCCATTGTGGACAATATTTAATAGAAAATAATTACTATGATTAATCTAAATTGATATTGTAAAAATTATTCATTTGAATAATTCTTGGACTAATTGTTTTCTTTTCTGTAAACATTTATACAAATAAAATCAGAGTATTGGTTTATCAATTTTAGACACATCTTTGGCTCGAACATTCCTTGTTACTGAATAAAATGCTATTAATGGAGGTATTTTATTTCTCTGGCCCTCCTTGCTTCTGTTAAGATATTTGATAATTGATCATAAAACTAATGAACATTTTTTTGCAGAGTATCTAGCTGATATTCCTATTGTTTTGGTGAGAGATAAAGAATTTCAGGTTGTTGTTGTTAATTATTATTATTATTATTATTATTATTATCATTATTATTATTATTATTATTATTATCATCATTATTATTATTATTAATATTGGTACTACTATTTCTACCACAAAGTTGCTACTGATTGTGGTTTGTTTTATTTCAGTCTGATCTTGTGAATGGGGATTGATCCTCCTTTCTCCTCAGCTATTGAGAGGACCAATTGCCAGTGCTTTAATTACGGGCACTGGATCAGGCCCTGTTACCAGCACCAGTGCCGGGTCAGGTTCCCTCGCCGGCACCAGCGCCGGGCCAGGTTCCCTCGCCGGCACCAGCGCCGGGCCAGGTTTCTCGCCGGCACCAGCGCGGGCCAGGTTTCTCGCCGGCACCAGCGCCGGGCCAGGTTCCTCGCCGGCACCAGCGCCGGGCCAGGTTCCTCGCCGGCACCAGCGCCGGGCCAGGGTTCCTCGCCGGCACCAGCGCCGGGCCGGGGTTCCCTCGCCGGCACCAGCGCCGGGCCAGGTTCCCTCGCCGCCACCAGCGCCGGGCCAGGTTCCCTCGCCGCCACCAGCGCCGGGCCAGGTTTCTCGCCGGCACCAGCGCCGGGCCAGGCTCGCCGGCACCCGCGCCGGGCCAGGTTTCTGCCGGCACCAGCGCCGGGCCAGGTTCCTCGCCGGCACCAGCGCCGGGCCAGGTTCCTCGCCGGCACCAGCGCCGGGCCAGGTTTCCTCGCCGGCACCAGCACCGGTGTGGTGAGGCGACGCCGTCTTGCGCCCTCACCGCCCGCCCTCGCTCGGGCCGCGCTGGTCTGGCGACCAGATGCCCAGGCCGACCGTTCTTTCTTCGGTAGAAAGGAAACACTGGTTCTTCATCGTGCTCGTGATGCCTGGATTTTTCACAACGTCGACGATCACGTTGTTGATTTCGTAACGAATTTCACTAAAAAGGAATGCGAAAGCGTTGTTAATCAATTCACAGTTGGTACGCTCTTCCGTGCCCGTCTTGACCGGCAGATCCCGCGATGACGAGCGAACTCTCGCAAGGTAAGAGAACGGCGTCCTTGTTCATGATAGTAATACGAATTTCATCGTTATTCCTAAACGATTTAATGTACGGAAAATGTTCGTGAATAGCTTCTTTGACGATGTGTGTTTTATGTTCTCCTTGCGGAGAATGTCGATCGCGTGTTCGTCCACAAATTCCGTAAAAGTATAATAATTGGCCTTCAATTTCTTCGACATTTTTTTCGGGTTTTCTTCTTCTTCTTTAGAAAATACTGTAACCCAACACACGTAAGGTTTGTCGACTGGACGGTGTTAACGTGGTGAGCGGACAAAGCACTCTGTGTCTCGGTCGCGACACGACCTGCATTTTATAGTGTTTTTTAGACGAAATCGGCATTGTTGTGTGATTTAATTCTGGGGCGTAAGAGTAAGGTGCACGTCAACGGCGTTTCCGAGTGCAACGGAATCGGTTGTCCTTCCGCGTTCTCTAGTCGAATCGCAATCGTCGATCCAACGTCGCGTGACGCGGTGAAAGATTCTTTCGGTCGGCCTTTCTTCGATGACGGCTGCAGGTAACCGTTCACGTGAAACTGATACAGCACGTGCGATATTCGATTGTTTATATATCCGCTTTCGATGACGTTACACGTCGCGAACACTTCAAAATCTTTTACGATCGTCGGCGAATCATCGGCCGTCACGAACACCCCGAAAGGTGTGGGGGACACGGTCTTTGAAAATCCGAGGAGAGGACCGATGGACTCGGGGTGCTCGAAACGTAGTGTGAATGACGTGTTAACACGCACTTTGTTTGTATGCGGGTCCGCCGCGAAATCGAAAAAGTGCTTCTTCGCCAAAGTCCTTGGGAAACTGTTTGCTTAACAAGTTCGATATATGTTGATTGATGTCTTCTAAGGTATACGTACCCGGAGGACGGTCAGCACATAGCTTGTCGGAGATCCTCCTCCTCCTCCTCCTCCTCCTCCTCCACCCCGCTCGACTACTTCGTAGTGGAGTTGGTTGCGACCGTCCTTCACGTTGCGAATGGTGTGAACGGTGCTGAGATGCACGAGCGCGAGCTCGTACACGTCGTTCGACACGTCGACACCCGGCCAAACTTCCCCGGAGATCTCCGGCCCCTTCCCGATGATTGTGTACTGCGCATGACACGACCGCCGCAATCGAAATGGCAACGTCCGGTGTTTAATCTTCCTTTTTCTTCTTCTTCTTCTTCTTCATCTTCCATTCGTGAAAGAGAAATTGCAAACATAACTTGCCGCAATTACTCGCGTTGTATTTTTGAACTCGACGCGTGTTGTACGTCACGCGGTGCCCGCGCGCGTATCGAAGAAATTCTGGAGGGGGTGGAAGCCCGAACGAATCGAAATAACGCATCGTTCGACCTCGTTTCACGTACGCGACGAAATGAGTACCGTCACCGCTGCTGTCGTCGAGTTTGACGACGCCGCACCACGCCCGACGCCCTAGGTCTTTGGGCAGCGCATCCCGCGTAAACACACCGCGAAAATAAGGAATGTTCAAGAAATCCTTCTTCGCAAAACGTGTCATTTCCTCGTGCGTGAGCGCTCGACGCGGTACTCCGCTCAATAGTTTTTTTTATTTTTTCGAGTCGTCCTCCTTCCCCTCCTCCTCCCCTTGGTTCGAATCATTTTTGCGGCCCTTAGCAACACGCCCGATCCTTTTTTGCTCTCTTCCATGACCTTGTTATGACGCATCATTTCCGCTAATTCTTGAGATTTGTTTTTGGCGTTTTTACAGCGTTCGCGATAGCGGAAGCACCGCCTGCGATGGACCTGACGGCGCTCAGAGCGCCAAAATGGTTGGAAGGAGAGAAAGAGGCAGGTAGAAACCCGCCTTTTTTACTCCTCTTCTTCTTTCCACACGGCGCCCTTCCTTTTTTCCTTCCTCGTACACCCCTTCCGAGTTTCCTCCTCCTCCCCCCATACTTACAGGGTCCATCGACGCACCAGCCGCCAATAAGATTCCCTCCGAGTTTTCTACTCCTATTCCTACAGGGTCCACCGACGCACCGACCTCGCAATATACCGCGACCCATCGGGGACGGGGGGGAGGGAGCGATCACAGCACCCGCCGGTGAATCGTCGGTGTCGACGTCAGCTCTCCTTATCCTCCTCCTCCTTTGTCTCCTCTCTCTTCTTGCCGTCCGTAACTCTCGGTCGGATTGACGAGTGCAGTCTCTCGTCGTTGTCGTTGTACACACGGTGCGAACCATGACTGTACTAGACCGCGAGAACACAAGCTATCAAAATATATACCCCCCACATTTTTTTTAGGATCTTCTCTTGTCAACCATCACCATATCAAAATTCAACTTTCTTTCCAAATCGCTTATTCGCTTTTCGGTTCATGTTTGGAAATTGTTATTCTCACGTTGAAACAGGTCCATGGCCAACGTTTGTCTTTTTTCCAAATTTGATATCTGTGCTTCAGCATCGGCTTTCAAATTGTCGAAATTCATCACCATGAATATCGCTTGTCTTTTTTCCAAATTTGCTACCCGTGCGTAGCTAGTCTACCTACGCACTGGCTTCACGAAACGCCAGACTCCTGTTATTGATCATCCAATTTTCACCCAGGGCGTTCATCACGTGCCTCCCGCCGAGGCACCTCGCCGCCGGAGCCCTACTTGCCGCGCCCTGGCCAAGACCTTGTCCAACATGGCGGATGCGGGCATCATCGAAGAGGTGGCGTCCGCTCCCGCGAATTCCTTCGCGTGCTTCCTTGTGCCGAAGGGAAGCGGGCGCCACCGCCTCATTTGTGACATTTCACCATGGACCCCGGCATACGCTCGCTCGCCGTCCGTCACACTTCCGTCGGCATTGTCGGTGCTGACGGACGTACGAACCTATTCGTACGCCGTCCGCATCGACTTGACCGACGGATTTTATCAAGTTCCCATGGCCAGCGGGACGAGGGATCACTTCTCGATAGAGTGTGCGGGGCGGTTTTACCGTTTCGCCGCTCTGCCGATGGGGTGGTCCCTCTCCCCGCTGATCATGCAGATCGCGATGACGGCGGCAGCACGACAAATTTGCACCAGCAAAGTTCATGTGTATTATGATGACTTTCTTTTGCTGTCGAACAACAAAGAACAGCTCGAAGCAGACGTCGCAGCCTTCCGTTCGCACGGTTTTTGTATCAATGAAGGCAAATCCCAACTCTCTCCAACATCTGTGCTCAAGTATTTGGGTGTTATTTTGAACTTGTATGATAAAACTGTGAGTGTCGATCCAGCCTATCTGCAAGCAGTTAGAAATGTGCCTGTGTTGTGGTTACGTGACCCCCATTTTCGTTTGTCCCTGGCAGGGATGATAGGGTGGCTGTCGATAGCCTCTACGGCGTCCTACCCCCTAGCACGCCTCATTCGTCTATGGCCCCACCTTGCTGAGCCATGGTTAAGGCGCCTCCACCACCTCTCACGCCCTGCCACGCCACCAGACTTACCTGCAATCGTCGTTTATTCCGACGCCACTCCTTCCAAGTGCGCATGGACAACCGACTACAACACGCGTGTGTGGGACGCTCCTCCGGGGGCCGACATATATCACGCAGAAACTTATGCCGCCCTCGGCGCCCTATTAGATCATAGTGAATTTTATGTTACTTTGTATGTAGATAACCTTAGTGTACTTTTTAATTTGAAACGTAAAGTTACTCATACTTATGATCCTATGTTATGCCTAATGGCACACATTGTTTATAATTTCTGCCATTTCAATGTACTGTATGTACCCTCAATTGAAAATAAAGCGGACGCCCCGTCGCGCTTGGCCTCCGGCGGATCTGCGGACCCCTGACCAATCAGGAGCCGCCGTTGCGCGTCCCTACGCAACGGCGAGCTCTTGATCGGTTGGGGGCTCCGTCAGTCTTGAGCCGGAGCCCAGTGCGAGCGGGTGCGCCCAAAGAAGAACTAGTCTACCTGTGCGTAACTAGTCCGTGTGTGTTTTCAAATCCTTCAGCGCGTTATCCAATTGCGATTTAATCACCGCGTCCGAGCCGCTCGTGCCGGCACCTACTTTGCGAATAAGCCTGTCGTGAAAGTTAAAATTACCGGACGAACCGACTTGCGGTAAAATTTCCAAAAGCCCGGGCGGAATTTTCTTTTCGTGCTCGCTCATGGCTGATTGCAATTCGCTCTTCACAAAAGACTTAAAAAACCCCGAAATCCGCCTACCGAGTTCCTTTCTCTTTCTGCTTGTGCTTCGCTCTTCGTAAAAGCTTCATAATACCGTTCGACTATTTTGAAACGATCCTAATCACAGCAAACTGTCTTTCGAGTTCGCCGCGTAATACTTTCTCAACGTCCGCGACGCGTTCTTCCGTGTTTTTTGTCGCTTACGGTAAAAGCGACAAAAGTCCGGACTTGATTTTCTCGTCGTGCGCGTTCGCGGTTGTTTGCAATTCGCTTCTCACAAAATCCTTCACGTCTTTTCCGATTTCCATTTTGTTTTTTTTATTTCCTCCGTGCAGTCTTTTACGAATTTATCGAAATCATCTCGATAAACGAATCGATCGTTCTCCACCATGCGTCGTCGTCGCTTCAACTCGCTCCGGCGCTCTTGCGTGCTTTGACCGAACGTATCCATCGTGGCGAGTGTACTAACAATAGTGTTATATGCATACGCTGCTTTATATTCATCTTTTTATTTTTATTTTATTTTAACATACCGCACGCGCGCGCTCTCTTATAACAAAATCATTGAACTTCACTCGAAAGTGCTGACCTCTAGTATCCAAAACCGAAAGGAAAGTTAATCTCATGAATTGCGCAATTGCAAAAGCACACGCGCGCTCGCTCCGCGCTGCGCTAATAAGCACAACAGGACCGCACGCGCGCGCTCTCTCATAGCGCGCTCTCTCATAGCAAAATCATTAAACTTCGCTCGAAAGTGCTGACCTCTAGTAGCGAAAACCGAAAGAAAAGTTAATCTCGTGAATTGCGTAATTGCAAAAGCACACGCGCGTCGGAGGAAA
>CAXIVR010000987.1:0-16565 GCA_964035755.1 Teleogryllus oceanicus
CCCCTATCAAACAAAATCCCGTTTTTAAAACCCACTCCGACCTTGTTTGGAAACATAAATTAGAAATTATCAGAAAACCTAAGATGAATTTGCTCAAGTTAACACACATCACACAACAATACATCCCTTTACGAGCCTTACTAGATCACGGATTACACGTTTTCACTAAAGCACTTTCACTGCACTTCCTAACTGAATTTCACTTCAAAAAAAAAAAAAAAAACCCCACCTACATCCAAAAACCATTTTCCTGCCTCCATTACACTTTTTCCTTCAAAACTTAGAAATTCTTAAAATATATAATAATTTCGAGGCTTCTCACACTACACTGCACACGAAACGTTTGAGAACAAATAAAACAATAAAAGATAAAAAAACACACTGTTATTCTCTCCTCTTCCAGATCAAAACACGAAACATAAGATGAAATGCCTTCAGTATATAAAACCGAAACACAAGAAGCACTAGAACTCACACTTTTAGATCTTCACCACTGTTTTACACTGTTAAAATCAAAAACAAATTCACATTGTTATCTATCAAGCCACCACAACACAGCACACGACAATTTTTAGAATGAACCACGACAAACACCAACTCCAAATTCTCACTAGCTCAGGGAAACATACATTTCCCATCACAACAAAAAAGAACAATTATTCTCTAAAGCAATTACAATAACATGCCTGCGTGTCAGTGTGTTTCCGAATCTTTGCCTTCCCATTAATAATAAATAAAGCCCCTTCTTGGAACTACGAAACGTTCGCGTAACAATCACGAGCGACAATGCTAGTGATAGCACGAAGCTCCGATCAAAACATTGAAAGTTTTACACTCAAGATAAAACGACCCCGACGATCAGCTGTTCACGGTAAAGACAGAAGTAATTCAACCACATATGAAGACGTAACATTGCTATATCACAAAAACACATTCACTGCACCTTTCTACGCGAAACTTACTTTAAAACAAACCACAATACTAGATTTCACGTAACAAGAAGACGATGCCTTCACACCATTTTACACAAAAAACAACACATGTCGGCCGCGGGGGGTTTGCAAACACGACGAGCGATACATTGCTTGATTTTGCGGACGAACGAAACAGGTATTTACACTGCCACTGCGCTCAATCTGCCTTAAACTCCTCTCCGTAAGTAAACGACTCATTCGCTCGCCCTTGGATTAGAAACTTGGTATGCGGGCGACTTTTGCGTGTAGGTTGCACATTCTGTGATCGACATTCATATGTTTCTTTCTCGGCAAACCCATTCCACGCCCCATCCCCACCACACGGTCAGGGTCGTCATTCACGCTCCCAATGTTGGTGTAAAACCCTTGTCCTTCGCGACGGCAAATAATGAAAGAACAATAAACGTACGCGCAGAGTGCTCTTTCGAATCTTTTCCGGTTTCACCTAGGTCTTTGATTCGTTAAAAAGGAGATTATTAACGAGTGAAGGTGATTATTACTGAACCCGTGTTGGCACCAGTGCCAAGAGCAAAAAAAGGAACATACTGCGTCGCCAAAGAAAGATGTTTGTGCGGTAGAGCAGCGCAAGCCCAAACACGGTTTTCGGAGGAAATACAACCAAAATCCGAGTTTCGATATATCCGCCGCGTAGCAGGCGAGCAATCGTGAAGAACCGCGTTGCTGTTTTCAGGTTGTACGGTGTCGGTTTGGTCAATGGCTTTTGCGAGTTCGATATTTTCGAACGCGGCGGACGGGCTTAAAAAAAAAAAAAAAAAAAAAGCGAGGGTGACGATGAAGAAGAAGAAATGCCCCCTTTTCCCGTTTCGTGAAAAGAAGCAAACATTCCCTTTCTGCTCGGGGTGAGTGAGATGTACACGTAACAATTCGTTTCCCCAAACGCCAGCCGTTTCACAGCTTCGGGCTCGGATTCGCGTGACAAAATACTCTCTCTGCTATTATATTACGAGTACGAAACATTCGCTTTCTTTACGTTTCGTTTCAAAAGGGTTATGTAAACTATCCCTGAGTAACCTGCACTTTCATAACCTAGCTTTTTTCACCTCCTTCGTTCCTAACCTACGTAATAAAACAGCTCACTGATGTTCATAACCTAGCTTTCCTGCTGCTCTATACGCATGAGGCGTAATATCTGGCAATTAGACTTTTATTCCATTCTTACAGATGCATGAAATTATACGGCGACTCGGCGGCGGCTCTGCTATCAGTCGGAATATTGCAGGTGCAATCATTCGTTTTCTTTCATCGTTTCAAGGGATTACCAATTCTTGTAAACTATCACTAGTAACCTGCACTTTCAAACCTGCTCCCTCACCTCGCCTCGATTGCCTAACCCTAATATTCCCCCTAAAAGCTCCTGATGTTTCATAACCTAGCTTTTTCCCGCTGCACTTACGCATGAGGCGTTATATCTGGCCCAAATTTGCACTATTATTCACTTTCTTACAGATGCATTAAATTATACCTGGAGCACTGGCAGGCGACGCGGCGGCGGCGGCTGCCTTCTCTGCGAAATACATACATTTGGGGACAAGGATGAGTTTTAGGGTTTCTTTTAATCTTTATCTTTTTTTTCGCTGCGACTGAAAATTGCATGCTTGATGCCGCTCGTCACTGCTTGCTTACTCAGCAGCGGCTACAGATGAGCTGCAAAAAGCCATGTGTTACACAAAGAACATTCTCACCAGTTTTTCAAATACAGACCCTTTCGGTATAACTGGTGGGGAAAAAATCACAACCCCCGCTCACGTAACCTAACCTAACCTAACCTCACCAGCTAACCTAACCTGCACTACAAAGTAAATCAGAATCATCAGAACACAGAAAGAGACGGCATTTCCCCTATCAAACAATACATTAAAACCCCAAACACCACCCCCCAGACCTTGTTTGGGAAACATAAATTGTTATCAGAAAACCTAAGATGAATTTATCAATTAACAACACATCACAAACAATACACCCCTTTACGGCCCTTACTAAACCACGGATTAAACACTTTTTCACAAAAGCATTTTCACTGCACTTCCTAACTGAATTTTCACTTAAAAAAAAAAAAAAAAAAAACCATACATCACAAAACTTTTTCCTGTCTGCATTACACTTTTTCCTTCACAAAAAGAAATTCTTAAAATATATAATTTAGGGCCTCACCACTGCACAAACGTTTGAGAACAAATAAAACAATGAAGATAAAAAAAAACCCGTTTTTATTCTCTCTCTCTCCAGATCACCAAACACCAAACATAAGGAATTGAAATACCTTCAGTATATAGAAACCGAAACACAAGCACTAGAACTCACACTTTTAGGCTCTTCTATATTTACACTGTTAAAATCAAAACAGTGCATGCTTATCTATCAAGCCACCCCACAACACAGCACACGACAATTTTTTTAAAATGAACCACGACAAGCACCAGCTCCAGAATTCTCACACTAGCTCACAGGCACCTGTTTCCCATCACAGCAGAAAAAACAATTATTCTCTAAAGCAATTCCTTCCTGCCTGCGTGTCAGTGTGTTTCGAATCTTTGCCTTCGCATTAATAATAAATCAAGCCTTCTTGGAAACTGCGGAAACGTTCGCGTAACAATCACGAAGCGACAATGCTAGTGATAGCACGAAAACTCCGATCAAAACATTGAAAGTTTACACTCAGATAAAACGACGCGACGATCAGCTGTTCACGGGTACAAAGACGAAATGAATTCACCGACCACATATGAAGACGTAACATTGCTATATCAAAAACACATTCACCGCCTCTGCGCCAGAGCTTACTGGACAAACCACAGATACTAGATTTCACGTAACAGAAGACGAATGCCTTCACACGCATGTCCACACGAAACGAACACACTCCGGCCGCAGTGATTGCAAACACGACAGATACATTGCTATGATTTTGCGAGACGAACAGAAACCAATTATTTACACTGCCACTGCGCTCAATGTACCTTTAAAAGAAGCAATTCACTCTCCTTTTTATAGAAGTAAAACGACTACATTCCACTCGTCCTCGGATTAGAAACTTGGTATACGGGGCGACTTTCTGTGTAGGAGTTTGCACATTCTGTGATCGACATTCATATGTTTCTTTCTCAGCGCCAACTTTCCCGCCCATCCCCACGGGGTCTCGCGTCGATTATTCACGCTGCCAATGTTGAGTATAAAAACATGTCCCTTCGCGACAGCAAATAATAGAAAAGAACAATAAACGTATTACGCGCAGAGTGCTTCTTTCAAATCTTTTCGGTTTCACCTAGGTCTTTGATTCGTTAAGAAGGAGTTATTAACAGGTAGAAGGTGATTGTACTGAATCTCGTGTGGCACCAGTACTGCCAAAGCAGAAAGAACATACTACGTCAGCCAAAGAAGAGATGTTTGTGTGCGGTAGAGCAGCGGCAGGCACGGTTTTCGGAGGAAATACAGCAACCAAAATCCGAGTTTCGATATATCCGCCGCGCGCAGGCGGGAGCGATCGTAAAGAGAACCGCGTTGCTGTTTTGGGTTGTACGGTGTCGGTTTGGTCCAATGGCTTTTACTTGAGTTCGATATTTTTTCAGACGCGGCAGGACAGACTTAAAAAAAAAAAAAAAAAAAAAAAGCGAGCTGACGGTGAAGAGAAGAAAATGCCCCCTTTTCGTTTCGTGAGAGCAAACATTCCCCTTTCTGTACTCTGGCGTGGTGAGATGCTGCCTTGCTAATTCGTCCTCAAACGCCAGCCGTTTCGCAGCTTCAGTCTCAACTTCGCGTGACAAAATACTCTACTCTGCTATTTATATTGCAGTACGAATGTTCTTTCTGCACATTTCGTTTCAGGATTACCAATTCTTGTAAGCTATCACATAGGTAACCTGCACTTTCATAACCTGTTTCTCACCTCGCTTCGGTGCTAACCTACGTAATAAAACGGCAGCTCGCAGTGTTTCATAACCTAACTTTCCTGCTCACTCTATACATGAGGTATTATCTGGCAATTAGCACTGTATTCGCATTCACCACAGATGCATGAAATTATACAGCGACTCAGCGGCGGCTCTGCTATCAATCGGAATATTACGAGTGCCAGATCATTCCGTTTTCTTTACATTTCGTTTCAAGGATTACCAATTCTTGTAAACTATCACATGATAACCTGCACATTTCATAACTGGCTCCCTCCACCTCGCCTCGGTGCTGCCTACGTAATATTCACACTTAAAGCTCCTGAAAGTGTTTCATAACCTAAGCTTTCCTGCTGCTCTATACGCGCGAGGCGTAATATACAGCAATTCGCACTATTATTCGCATTCTGCAGATGCGCCAGGAATTATACAGCGACTCGGCGGCGGCTCTGCTATCAGTCGGAATACGAGTGCAGGTCATTCATTTTCTTTACATTTCATTTCAGGATTACCAGATTCACCATAAACTATCACATATTAACACTGCACATTCCTGCCTGCTTTTCTGCTCCCTTCCAGTTGCCTAACCTACGTAATAAAACGGCAGCTCACTGATGTTTCGCAACCTAAGCTCCTGCTGCTCTATACGCATGAGCGTAATATCTAGTGCACTGTATTCTCGATTCTTACAGATGCATTCGAATTATACCTCGAGCACTGCGACGACTCGGCGGCGGCTTAATACAGTGCAATCGTTCGTTTCTTTACATTTCGTTTCAAGGATTACCAGTTCTTGTGTAAATATTCACATAAAAAGCTCCTGATGTTCGCCTTTCTGGCACCATAACACTATACTTTGTGGGCGTAATATCTGGCAGTGCTTTATTATTCACTTTCTTACAGATGCATTAAATTATACCTGGAGCATAGCGGGCGACGCGGCGGCGGCAGCTGCTATGCTGCTATGAAATACATACATTTAAGGGGACAGGATGAGTTTTTGGGTTTCTTTTAATCTTTATTTCTTTTTTTTTCGGCTGCGACTGAGTGCAATTGCTTGGTGACACCAAATCTCGTCACCAACCTTACTCAGCAGCGGCTACGGATGAGCTGCAAAAGCACATGTGTTACACAAAGAACATTCTGGTTTGCAAATGCAGGCCTTTCAGTATAACTGGTGGGAAAGAATCACCAACCCCAGCTCACGTAACCTAACCTAACCTAACCTCAGCACAGCTAACTAACCTTACTGCACTACAAGTAAATCAAGTCTGTCAGAACACGAAAGAGACAGCATTTCCTATCAAGACAAGAATACTGCTCACAAACCCAACACCACTCACGACATAATTTGGGAAACATAAATTAAGAAAATTATCAGAAAACCTAAGATGAATTTGCTCAAGTTAACAACACATCCAACAATACATCCCTTACGAGCCTACTGAATCCGCAGTTACACATTTTCACTAAAAGCACTTTCCTGCACTTCTAACTAAGATTTCACTTCAAAAAAAAAAAAAAAAAAAAAAAACCCACCTACATCACAAAAGTATTTCCTGTCTGCATTACACTTTTTCCTTACTTTTAAACTTAAGAAATTCTTAAAATATATATATAATTTCAGGCTTCTCACACTACACTGCACACAAACGTTTTGAGAACAAATAAAACAATGAAAGATAAAAAAACACACTGTTATTATTCTCTCACTCTCTCAGATCATAAACACCCCAGAAACATAAGATGAAATGCAGCCCAGTATAAGGCAGAAACACAAGAAGCACTAGAACTCACACTTTTAGAGCTCTTCACCACTGTTTTACACACTGTTAAAATCAAAAACAGAATTCACATTTAACTTATCTATCAAATACCTATTACAGCGCACATTCACTTTTTAGAATGAACCACGACAAACCAGCTCAAATTCTCACTAGCTCACGAAACTTACATTTCCCATCACAACAGAAAGAACAATTATTCTCTAAAGCAATTACCGCTTCCCCTGCCTGCGTGTCAGTGTGTTTCGAATCTTTGCCTTCGCATTAATAATAAATAAAGCCCCCTTCTGAAACTACGGAAACGTTCGCGGCACAATCCACGACGACAATGCTAGTGATAGCACGAGAGCTCCGATCAAAACATTGAAAGTTTACACTCAAGATAAAACGACGCGACGATCAGCTGTTCGCGAGGTACAAAGAGACGAAGTAGATTCACCGACCACATGAGACCTTAACATTGCTATATCACAAAACCATTCACTGCACACTTTCACGCCCGAACTTGCTAAAACAAACCACGAATTACTAGATTTCACGTAACAAGAAGACGAATGCCTTCCACGCGCATGTCCACACACAGAACGAACACGTATGGCCGCAGGTGGTGCAAACGACAGAGCGATACATTGCTGCCAGTTTGCAGAGACGAACGAAACAGGTATTTACACTGCCACTGCACTCAATGCCTTCAAAGCAATTCACTCCTTTTGTAAGTAAAACGGCTACATTCCAACAAATCCTCAGTTTGAAACTTGGTATACAGGGCGACTTTTTGCGTATGGGGTTGCACATTCTGATCGGCATTCATATGTTTCTTTCTCAGCGCCCTTTCCACGCCACATCCCCACCACGGTCTCGCGTCGTTATTCTTGCACTGCCAGTATTTGGTGTAAAACCCATGTCCTTCGCGACGGCAAATAATGAAAGAACAATAAACGTAATGCAGCATAGGTGCTTCTTTCGGAAATCTTTTCCGGTTTCACCTAGGTCTTTGATTCGTTAAGAAGAATTATTAACGAGGTGAAGGTGATTATTACACAGATCTCGTGTTGGCTCAGTGCCAAGAGCAGAAAGGAACATGCGTCGGCCAAAGAAGAGATGTTTGTGCGGTAGAGCAGCGAAAGCGGGGCTTACGGTTTTCCGGAGGAAATACAGCAAAATCCGAGTTTCGATATATCCGCCGCGTAGCAGGCGGAGAGCAATCATGAAGAACCGCGTTGCTGTTTAGATTTTGGTGTCAGTTTAGTCCAATGGCTTTGGCGAGTTCGATATTTTTCGAACGCGGCGGGACTTGGACTTAAAAAAAAAAAAAAAAAAAGAAAGCGAGGCTGACGGTAGAGAAGAAGAAATACCCCCTTTTCCGTTTCGTAGAAAAGGCAAAACATTCCCTTTCTGCTCACAGCGTGAGTGAGATGTACACGTAACAATTCGTCCTCAAACGCCAGCCGTTTCGCAGCTTCGAGTCTCAGCCTACATGTGACAAAATACTCTACTCTGCTATTATATTACGAGTACGAATCATTCCGCTTTCTTTACATTTCGTTTCAGGATTACAATTCTTACAAACTATCCACATGAGTAACCTGCTTTCATAACCTGGCTTTCTCACCTCGCGATTGCCTAACCTACGTAATAAAACAGCAGCTCACTGATGTTTCATAACCTAAGCTTTCCTGCTGCTCTATACACGCGAGGCGTAATATCTGGCAATTAGCACTATTATTCGCATTCCTTACAGATGCGCCAGAATTATACGGCGACTCGGCGGCAGCTCTGCTATCAGTCGGAATGTACGAGTGCGAATCCATTCGTTTTCTTTACATTTCGTTTCAAGGATTGCAATTTCTTATAAGCTATCACATGAGTAACCTGCACATTTCACTTAACCTGGCTCCCTCCTCGCCTCGATTGCCCTAACCTGCATAATATTCCACACGTAAAAAGCTCCTGATGTTCATAACTGCGCTTTCCACTGCTGCACTATACACATGAGGCGTAATATCTGGCAATTAGCACTATTATTCACTTTGCCCACAGATCATTAAATTATACCTAGACACTGGCAGGCGACGCGGCGGCGGCACAAGCCTGCTACTGCGAAAATACATACATTTAAGGGGACAAGGATGAGTTTTTAGGGTTTCTTTTAATCTTTATTTCCTTTTTTTTTTTCGGCTGCGACTGGAAGTACAATTTGCTTGGTAGCACCGTCGTCACTGCTTACTCAGCAGGCTACAGATAAGGCTGCAAAAGCACATATGTTACACAAAGAACATTCTCACAGTTTTGCAAATACAGACCCCTTTCAGGTATAACTAGTGGGAAAGAATCACTAACCAGCTCAATAACTTCTTCTTCCTAACCTCAGCCACAGCTAACCTAGCCTGCACTACAAAGTAAATCAGAATCCATCAGAACACAGAAAGAGACGGCATTTTCCTATCAGAACAGATACACTGCTCCTGACCCAACACCACTCGACGCTTGTTTGGAAACATAAATTAAGTATCAGAAAACCTAAGATGATAGATTTATCAAGTTAACAACACATCACACAACAATACATCCCTTTACAGGCATACAGATCTGGATTACACACATTTCACTAAGCACTTTCACTACTTCCCAACTGAATTTCACTTAAAAAAAAAAAAAACCCACCTACATCCCAGAAACATTTTCCTGTCTGCATTACTCTTTTTCCTTCGCACAAACTTGAAATTCTTAAAATATATATAATTTCAGGGCTTCTCACACTACACTGCACACAGAGAACGTTTGAGAACAAATAAAACAATGAAAGATAAAAAAACACACTGTTATTATTCTCTCCTCTCTCCAGATCGCAAACACCCCAGAAACATAAGATACAGAATGCCTTCAGTATATAAAGCAGAAGTACAAGCACTAGAACTCACACTTTTTAGGCTCTTACACCACTGTTTACACTGTTAAAAATCAAAACAAATTCATTGCTTATCTATCAAGCCACACAACTGTGCAATGACTTCTTTTTAGAGATGAACCACGACAAACACCAACTCCAAATTCTCACTAGCTCGAAACTTACATTTCCATCCCAGCAGAAAAGAACAATTTATTCTCTAAAGCAAATTTACCTTCCTGCACCGTGTCAGTGTGTTTCGAATCTTTGCCTTCGCATTAATAATAATCAAGCCCCTTCTTGGAAACTTCTGGAAACGTTCGCGTAACAATCCACGAAGCGACAATGCTAGTGATAGCACGAAGCTCCGATCAAAACATTGAAAGTTTTACACTCAGATAAAAACGTACGCACGACGATCAGCTGTTCACGAAATTTCAAAGACAGTAATTCACCGACCACATATATGAAGACGTAACATTGCTATATCCACAAAAACACATTCACCACCGCCTCTACGCGAAACTTACTTTAAACAAACCACAGATACTAGATTTCGTAACAAGAGACGAATGCCTTCCACACGCATGTCCACGAAACGAACACATGTCGGCCGCGGTGAACACCGACGACAGGCGATACATTGCTATGATTTGCAGGACAGACGAAACCGATGACCACACTGCCTGCGCTCAATGTACTTTAAGCAATTCACTCTCACCTTAAGTAAAACGACTACATTCATCGTCCTCGGATTAGAAAAAGCTTGGTATGCAGGGCGACTTTTCAAATGTAGGTTGCACATTCATGATCGACATTCAACATGTTTTCTTCTCGGCGCCAACGCTTTTCCACTTATCCCCACCACGGTCTCGCTGTCATTATTCACGCTGCACCAATGTTGGTATAAAACCCTTAATCATTCGCGACGGCAAGTAATAGAAAGAACAATAAACGCACTTGGTATTGCACCGAAATCTTTTTCAGTTTCACCTAGGTCTTTGATTCGTTAAGAGGAGATTATTAACGAGGTGGTGGTGTACTGAATCTCGTGGCCCAGCTTTATTCACCAGAGCAGAGAAAGGAACATACTGCGTCAGCCGAAGAGATGTTTGTGCAGTAGAGCGAAAAATGGCGGGCAGTTTTCGGAGGAAATACAGCCGTCGGGTTTCCGATATCCTGCGCGTAGCAGGCGAGAGCAATCATGAAACCGCGTTGCTGTTTAGTTGGCGGTATTCAGTTTTGGTCCAATGGCTACGCGGTTCGATATTTTTCGAACGCGGCAGGACGGACTTAAAAAAAAAAAAAAAAAAAAAGCGAGAGGCGGCGGTGAGAAGAAGAAATGCCCCCTTTTCGTTTCGTGAAAGGGACAAAACATTCCCCTTTCTGCTCACAGCGTGAGTGGGGATATACCCGCGTAACAATTCGTCCTCAAACGCCAGCCGTTTCGCAGCTTCAGTCTCAACCGCGTGACAAAATATCTACTCTGCTATTATATTACGAGTACAAGATCATTCCTTTCTTTACATTTCGTTTTAGGATTACCAGTTCTTGTAAGCTATCACATGATAACCTGCACTTTCATAACCTAGCTTTCTCCTCGCTTCAGTTACCCTAACCTACATGTTAAACTGCCAGCTCTTTAGTGTTTCATAACCTAAGCTTTTACTATCTACACGCGAGGCGTAATATCTGGCAATTAACACCTATTATTCCGCATTCTTACAGATGCATGAAATTATACGGCGACTCGGCGGCGGCTCTGCTATCAGTCAGAATAATACGAGTGCAAATCATTCGTTCTTTACATTTCGTTTCAAGGATTACCAAAATTCTTATAAACTATCCACATAAATAACCTGCACATTTCATAACCTAGCTCCCACTCACACTGCCTCGGTGCTAACCTGCATGTCTTCACGCTTCAGCTCCTGGTATTTCGCAACACAAAACGCCACCAACACTTTTCTATACGCATGGGCGTAATATCACAACCAGTGCTTTTCTTATTCCTTTCTTACAGATGCATTAAATTATACCTGGAGCATGGCAGGCAGGCGGCGTTTGTGACTGCCTTCTACTACTGCAGTATACATTTAAGGGACAAAGGATGAGTTTTAGGGTTTCTTTTAATCTTTATTTCCTTTTTTTTTTTCGGCTGCGACTGAAGTGGTGCTTGATGACACCGTCGTCACTGCCTTACTCAGCAGCAGCTGATTCATTACAAAAGCACATATGTTACACAAAGAACATTCTCACCAGTTTGCAAATACAGACCCCTTTCAGTATAACCCAGTAGGAAAGAATCACTACAACTGACTCAATAACTACTTGACTAACCTCTGGCATTAACCTAACACCACTCTAAAGTAAATCAGATCATCAGAGACACGAAAGAGACAGCATTTCCCTATCAAACAAATACACTGCTCTGACCTTCCCTCACGACACTTGTTTAGGAAACATAAATTAAGGTATCAGAAAACCTAAGATGAATTTATCAAGTTAACAACACATCACAACAATACATCCTTTACAGGCCTTACTAGATCACGGATTACACGTTTTCATAATACTTTCACTGCACTTCCTAACTGAATTTCAGCAAAAAAAAAAAGAAAAACCCACCTACATCACAGAAACATTTTCTATCTGCATTACCACTTTTCCTTCACTTTCAAACTTAAGAAATTCTTAAAATATATAATTTCAGGGCTTCTCTTTTCCTACTGAAACGTTTGAGAACAAATAAAGCAATGAAGATAAAAAAACACATATTATTATTCTCTCACTCTCCAGATCATAAACACAGAAACATAAGATGAAATGCCTTCCAGTATATAAAACCAGAAACACAGAAGCACTAGAACTCACACTTTTAGGAGCTCTTCACCACTGTTTTACACTGTTAAAATCAAAAACAAATTCACATTGCTTATCTATCAAGCCACACAACACAGCACACGACTATTTGAATGAACCTGACAAACACCAACTCCAGAATTCTCCCACTAGCTCACGAAACTTACATTTCCCATCACGGCAAGAAAAGAACAATTATTCTCTAAAGCAATTGCCCTGCCTGCTGCATGCCAGTGTGTTTCAGATCTTGCCTTCCCGCATTAATAATGTCAAAGCCCCCTTCTTGGGAAACTACGGAAACGTTCGCGTAACAATCACGAAAACGACAGTACTGGTAATGCTGAGAAACTCCAGTCAAAACGATGAAAGTTTACACTCAAGATAAAACGCACGACGATCAGCTATTCACGAATTACAAAGACGAAGTAATTCACCGACCACATATGAGGACGTAACATTGCTATATCACAAAAACACATTCACTGCACCCTTTTTACGCCCGAAACTTACTTTAAACAAAACCGAATACTAGATTTCACGTAACAAGAAGACGAATGCCTTCACACGCATGTCCACACACGAAACGAACATCATGGCCGCAGGTGGTGCAAACATGACGGCGATACATTGCTATGATTTTGCGAGACGAAAAGAAACGGTATTTACACTGCCACTGCGCTCAATCTGCCTTTAAAAGCAATTCACTCTCCTTTTGTAAGTAAAACGACTACATTCCGCTCGTCCTTGGATTAGAAACTTGGTATACGGGGCGACTTTTTTGCGTGTAGGTTGCACATTCTGTGATCGACATTCATATGTTTCTTTCTCGCGCCAACGCATTCCGCCCATCCCCACCACACGGTCACGCGTCGTCATTCACGCTGCCAATGTTGGTGTAAAACCCTTGTCCTTCGCGACGGCAAATAATGAAAAGAACAATAAACGTACGCGCAGAGTGCTTCTTTCGAAATCTTTTCCGGTTTCACCTAGGTCTTTGATTCGTTAAGAAGGAGATTATTAACGAGGTGAAGGTGATTATTACTGAATCTCGTGTTGCTTCAGTGCCAAGAGCAGAGAAAGGAACATACTGCGTCGGCCAAAGAAGAGATGTTTGTGCGGTAGAGCAGCGCAAGCGAGAGCACGGTTTTCGGAGGAAATACAACCAAAATCCGAGTTTCGATATATCCGCCGCGTAGCAGGCGGAGAGCGAGTCGTGAAGAACCGCGTTGCTGTTTTGGTTGTACGGTGTCGGTTTGGTCAATGGCTTTTGCGAGTTCGATATTTTTCGAACGCGGCGGGACGGACTAAAAAAAAAAAAAAAAAAAAGCGAAGCTGACGATGAAGAAGAAGAAATGCCCCCTTTCCGTTTCGTGAAAGAAGACGAAACATTCCCTTTCTGCTCACAGCGTGAGTGAGATGTACACGTAACAATTCGTCCTCAAACGCCAGCCGTTTCACAGCTTCGGTCTCGGATTCGCGTGACAAAATACTCTACTCTGCTATTATATTACGAGTACGAATCATTCGCTTTCTTTACGTTTCGTTTCAAGGATTATATAAACTATCACATGAGTAACCTGCACTTTCATAACCTAGCTTTCTCACCTCCTTCGATTGCCTAACCTACGTAATAAAACAGCTCACTGATGTTCATAACCTAGCTTTCCTGCTGCTCTATACGCATGAGGCGTAATATCTGGCAATTAGCACTATTATTCGCATTCTTACAGATGCATGAAATTATACGGCGACTCGGCGGCGGCTCTGCTCAGTCGGAATATTACGAGTGCAAAATCATTCTTTTTCTTTACATTTCGTTTCAAGGATTACCAATTCTTGTAAACTATCACATGAGTAACCTGCACTTTCATAACCTAGCTCCCTCACCTCGCCTCGATTGCTAACCTACGTAATATTCACGCTTCAAAAAGCTCCTGATGTTCATAACCTAGCTTTCCTGCTGCACTATACGCATGAGGCGTTATATCTGGCAATTAGCACTATTATTCACTTTCTTACAGATGCATTAAATTATACCTGGAGCACTGGCGGGCGACGCGGCGGCGCGGCTGCTTCTGCTGCTGCGAAAATACATACATTTAAGGGGACAAGGATGAGTTTTTTGGGTTTCTTTTAATCTTTATTTCCTTTTTTTTTCGGCTGCGACTGAGTGCAATTGCTTGATGACACCGTCTCGTCACTGCTTGCTTACTCGGCAGCGGCTACAGATGAGCTGCAAAAAACACATGTGTTACACAAAAGAACATTCTCACCAGTTTGCAAATACGACCCCTTTCGGTATAACGAAGTGGGAAAGAATCAGAAAAACCCAGCTCACGTAAGCCAAAACTAACCTAACCACAGCACAACTAACCTAACCTGCACTACAAAGTAAATCAGAATCATCAGAACACGAAAGAGACGCATTTCCTATCAAACGAATACACTGCTCTGAGCAACACCACTCACGACACTTGTTTGGGAAACATAAATTAGAAAATTATCAGAAAACCTAAGATGAATTTGCTCAAGTTAACAACACATCACACAACAATACATCCCTTTACGAGCCTTACTAGATCACGGATTACACACGTTTTCACTAAAGCACTTTCACTGCACTTCCTAACTGAATTTCACTTCAAAAAAAAAAAAAAAAAAACCCACCTACATCACAGAAACATTTTCCTGTCTGCATTACACTTTTTCCTTCACTAAACTTAGAAATTCTTAAAATATATATAATTTCAGGGCTTCTCCACTACACTGCACACGAAACGTTTGAGAACAAATAAAACAATGAAGATAAAAAAACACACTGTTATTATTCTCTCCTCTCTCCAGATCACCAAACACCCCGAAACATAAGATGAAATGCCTTCAGTATATAAAACCGAAACACAAGAAGCACTAGAACTCACACTTTTAGAGCTCTTCACCACTGTTTTACACTGTTAAAAATCAAAAACAGAATTCACATTGCTTATCTATCAAGCCACCACAACACAGCACACGACAATTTTTAGAATGAACCGACAAACACCAACTCCAGAATTCTCACTAGCTCACGGAAACATACATTTCCCATCACAACAGAAAAGAACAATTATTCTCTAAAGCAATTACACTTCCCTGCCTGCGTGTCAGTGTGTTTCCGAATCTTTGCCTTCGCATTAATAATAAATAAAGCCCCCTTCTTGGAAACTACGGAAACGTTCGCGTAACAATCACGAAGCGACAATGCTAGTGATAGCACGAGAACTCCGATCAAAACATTGAAAGTTTTACACTCAAGATAAAACGACGCACGACGATCAGCTGTTCACGAGGTACAAAGACAAGTAATTCACCGACCACATATGAAGACGTAACATTGCTATATCACAAAAACACATTCACTGCACACTTTCTACGCCCGAAACTTACTTTAAAACAAACCACGAATACTAGATTTCACGTAACAAGAAGACGAATGCCTTCACACGCATGTCCACACACGAAACGAACACATGTCGGCCGCAGGTGGTGCAAACACGACAGGCGATACATTGCTATGATTTTGCCGAGACGAACAGAAACGGGTATTTACACTGCCACTGCGCTCAATCTGCCTTTAAAAGCAATTCACTCTCCTTTTGTAAGTAAAACGACTACATTCCGCTCGTCCTTGGATTAGAAACTTGGTATACGGGGCGACTTTTTTGCGTGTAGGTTGCACATTCTGTGATCGACATTCATATGTTTCTTTCTCGCGCCAACGCATTCCGCCCATCCCCACCACACGGTCACGCGTCGTCATTCACGCTGCCAATGTTGGTGTAAAACCCTTGTCCTTCGCGACGGCAAATAATGAAAAGAACAATAAACGTACGCGCAGAGTGCTTCTTTCGAAATCTTTTCCGGTTTCACCTAGGTCTTTGATTCGTTAAGAAGGAGATTATTAACGAGGTGAAGGTGATTATTACTGAATCTCGTGTTGGCACCAGTGCCAAGAGCAGAGAAAGGAACATCTGCGTCGGCCAAAGAAGAGATGTTTGTGCGGTAGAGCAGCGCAAGCGAGCACGGTTTTCGGAGGAAATACAAACCCAAAAACCCAGTTTCGATATATCCGCCGCGTAGCAGGCGAAGCGTCGTGAAGAACCGCGTTGCT
>CAXIVR010000988.1:0-17083 GCA_964035755.1 Teleogryllus oceanicus
CCCTTTTTTTCCCCGGCCAGGGCTCGACGGCGTTAGACCCCGGGGTTTCCCGACCGGTCCCCCACGCCCCCGGTTAAATTTCAATTGTATTACGGAGCGTAGTAAACGAGGCTCGCCCCCCACCCCTCGGCCTTCTCCGGCCGCGGGTTGGGAGGTCGGCGAAAACCCGGAACGTCAGAGGGCGTGTGGTTGAATAAAGTAAAGACTTTCGTCATGCTGGTTTTTAATTTATACATTACCCAATCTGTTTACGTTAATCTTATTTGGCTTTTTTAATTATATAACAGAACTGATCCCTAGATTGCATGGGGAAAAACTATTTTGCTCGCGTTCGCTAAACTCCACCCCGGCCCCCGAGACATGGTTTCCTCGTAAGGTCTCGCCTCGCCCCCCGTCTGGTCGTGCCCGCTCGCCCAACCCCCGACCTCTGCGCGCCTGGCCACCCCCCCCACCCTTCTCCCCCCCTTTTTGGGTCAGCGTTTTCCCCCCTTCCACAGGTCCCCCCGCGTGAGGGCTGACGGCCTTTCGCTCGTCCAGCGACCGAGCGGGACGGCGCCTGGGCGGGGGCCCGAGGCGCTCGCGGCGGCTGGCGTGGTTGGAATTTTTCCACGGCCCCCGCCGAATGTTTCCACATTTTTATAATAAAATAATTTGATTTCTTCCGCGACCCGGATCGGCGATTTTTTAATTAATGGAAATTTTTTTTTTGTGGTTTGTAAAAAAATGTATTCATCTGAAATTAAATTTTATCAATGGTTTCCACAGTGGGGGGTTTAAAATTAAACACTTTTACACCGTCTGAGTAAAATTTTGGGAAATGTTTATACCCAATAAAAGTTTTAAAGAATTAATTTTAATATTTAAATATTGTAATTTGCTTTTTTTATTTTAATTTTTTCGTTACGTTATTTTTACACCCTGATGTGACAAATGAAATAGTCAAACTTTTTTTTGAAGAATTAAACAAAACAAATAATGTGAAAATTTTTGAAATTAACCAACTAAAAAAGGGATCATATATTTATTTTAACGATGTTTCCCTTTTCATTTTCGGTCCCAAAAGGGGGGGTGCTTTTAACCGTCATTTCCCCGGGGCACCTAGAGATCCAAAATATTTAATTTTATTACCCTAAATTTGTTTTATATTTGAAAAGGTATCTTTATTCAGTTTAGGTATTAAATAACCCTATCAGTTAAAAGTTTTTCGGTGGTTGGCAGCTTTCTAGTTTTGTTTTTTTGGGAAATTTCTAAAGGGATGTGGTTACAAATTTTTGAACATCGGTTATTTTTTCTGTTGATTGTAGAACAGGTGACCCCAAAACTTTCTTAAAAGGGCAAATCGGGACGTGCATTCCTTTTGTCATCATAAAAGAGTACTAGATAAAAATCAATATCTCATCCCCTTAACAAAAATGCTGTGAGGTTTCTTTAACGAGTGTTAATGCTCATTGGGACTTATGTGAAACTTGTATTCAGCATGGACACTTTAAATTTCCCGTCTGGGGGAACCATGCCTAATGTAAAAAAAAAAAAATAAATAAAAAGGCACACCTACACTTGAGCTGTCATGAAAAAAAAAATTTGTTTTTAGACATGAAAAAGAAAAAATTGGGGGAAAACTATAATTGAATATATGACGAAATTTTCTCAAATGTAAACATTAAAAATATAAACTTTAGGTAGAAAGTCCTTTCTCTCCACTAAGTAGTTGATAGTATTATAAAAAGAGTATTAACATTCGAAATGCATAAATTATTAACTCGTTTTTTCAAAAAAATAGCTGTTAATTTTTAAATTCAGTAAGATCAAGTAAGTAATTTTAAAAATGGGTCATTAATATGTTTCTTTTTAAAATAACATTCTTGCCCCAATTTAAAAATGTAAATTTTAAAAAACCTTTTTGCCTCTTCTTGGACCCTGCATCATAACCCTTCTTGATTTTTACCCCGGGGTTCAAACCTGTTTGGAAAGAAACTTTTTTGCATTTGAAATTTCGCCAAAAATTTTTTAATAAAAAAATTTTTTAATCATAAATTTAATTCTTTTTAAATGACTTTTTTACAAAACTTTTAAATTTCAATAAATAATGTTTAAAAAAAAAATTAAAAATGGTTTAACTTTGGAATATTAATAACTGAACATTATCCCTTTTTTATAGGGGAATAATGTTTATAAATTTTATCAATGTATATTTTAGCTCAGCAATAAAATTTTGTTTAATTATTAAATTTTTTTACAAAATAAAAAAATAAATAGATTATAATAAAATTGAATATCCATGAAATGTTCTTAAAAACTTGCCCCAACTTGGGGGGGGAAAGTTACCCCTCTTTTTTTCCCCCCGAATCCCCCTCGGGTTTTTTTGAAGAAAGAATTTCTTCATTGCCATGCCATATAGTAGGGGTTTAAAAAGAAGAAATGAATTTTTTTAATGATTGTTAAAAAAATATTGCCCGATGCAAAATCTATTTTCATAAACATTGGGTTTAGGCCTTATCCCCCTCTGCCCTTTCTGATGGAAAATTTTTCCCGGGTGACATGGAAACAATAATTTGAATAAAAAGATAATACTAAAGGCGGTATCATAATGAAATCTTTCATCATGTCAGTATCAAAGCTCACTAAAAGAAATCCACATACAATATATGTACTGCGTTCACAACGTATTGCCAGATAAATTAAACAATTAAAATTGGTAACCAAATTTAAGTTAAAATTTAAAAATTTTTTGCTGCTGCATTCTGTTTTATATAATTAGAGACTATATAATCGTAAAAAATGTTTTTTTAATAAAACAATGATATAGTATAATGAATTTTTACATTTGTATTGATAGTTTTAAAAAGATTTATGCCTGTAAAAGAATGACCAGCTTGGGGGTCAACGCCCCCCCCACCTGATCGGGTTTTGCCCGGTTTTCCCCTGATCCTTAGCAAATGCTGAGATGGCCTTGATTTGCCCTGGACAAATGTAGCTTCACTATGCGAAATTTGTTATTTTTTGCTTGTGTGATAGAAAGTTTGGGGTAATTTCTATTTTTTTGAAAAAGAAAAATAAAATGCTTCATTTATCTTCAAAAAAGTTTTGTAAAACCCCAGAAAAAAATATCTGTTTTGAAATGTTAATTTTTCCCTTTTTATAAATTTAAAATAATAAAAATAATAAAATAATAATAAAAATTTTAAATTTATTATTATTATTTTTAAATTATTATTATTATATATTATAATTATTATTAATATTATTTATATTTTATATTTTTAAATATTATATTATATATTATAATTTTATTAATTATTATTATTTTGATCTTTAAAATTTTAATATTAAAAGATGAAAAATAATAGTTAAATCGTTGGGAAGGATTCTGCTCAGAAAGGGGGGCAGATGATTTTCTCCCCATCGTCACATACGTTTGACTTTTTTTGACTAAATACATATCTAAATATAGAAGTAGACTAATCGTCCATCCGTTTGTCATAAATACGTGATGATTTCAAATATTAAGATCTTTAGTTTGAAAAACAAAAACATTCATTATTCATTTTTACGCATTAAATTTTTAAAACTGCATTTCACCCTCGTTGTTTTATTTTCAAATGTACCATCCTGCTTGAGATACAATATTGGGGGGAACTCACCCTGTAGTACCCAGCCCTTTTCATTGGAAAAAAAAATTTATTAGAAAAATGTACTATCCACTGACCCCTGCAACTTTTTTCATTGAACTTGGAATCTTACTATTGCTTTGCCTATTTATTTCAATATGTGTAAAAACGGGCCTTAACGGTGGGAACAAATCTTCTCAATCCCTTTATTTATAAAAAACCACGTCGTAAAAATCCTTTCTAGTATCAACAGCTCATTGAAATCCACATACAGTACATTTTCACAACGCATTGCCAGATGACTTTAAAACAATTAAATTTGGAACCACAAATTGGAAATTTAGTTAATAGGAAAATATTTGCTGCTGCATAACTGTTTCAAAAATTTTAATTGTCTGATCGTTATCCCCAATCGGGTTTTTTGTCAGTTTCCGATCCAATGAACAAATGCTGGATTTTTTTTTTCTTCTGGACATAAATGTAGCTTCAATATGCGCCCGTTTTTTGACCCTTTTGTTTGTAGTGGTATGAGTAAAACGGGGGTAAGTTACTAATTGTTAAAAGGAAAAATCAAATCTGCAGTTCGTTTCCCTTTAAATAACTCAAAAACAAAAGGGTTTCAATTTTTTCAAATTTGCTAACCTCGCGCTTATTTTTTTCTTATTATTATCATAATTATCAAAATTATAATTTTTTTATTTTTTTTTTAACTTTCACCCATTTTTGAATCATTTATCGTTAAAATGTGGGAGGGGATTTTACTCAAGAAAATGGGGGCAGATAAACTTTTTCCCCCTTACGCAATGTTTTTACTGTTTTTGACCAAATGAAAAAAATTAATAACTATTAAAGGTAGAAGGTGCAATAATAACTCAAGGATTAAAAAGTACTTATTTTTTTTTAGACAAACAGTAAAAAACTTTTTCATAGGGGGAGAAGCCATCTGACACTTTTTCTTAGTTCAAAACCTTACCAACGTGTTAATTATAAATGTTTAAAGATGAATAAATTTTAAAAAAATAAAAAAAAAAAATAAATAATTAAAAAAATTTTTTAAAAAGCACGAGATTGAAAATTTGAAAACTAATCTTTTTTTACTAATTCGTAATAATTTACATTCGAAAAAATAGAGTAAGGAATATTAAAAATAAAAGGGACAAAAATAAAAAATAAGCTACGTTAACCAAAACATCAAAACACCACAAGTTATAGTGCAGTCAAGTGATTTTTTCATCCAAAAAATGAGATAGATTTTAATGTTTATCTTTTTATTTGTTATTTGTATGAAAAAATTCCGTTTCCACTCGATATATATGGGAAAAGTTTTATAAAATAAAACCGAGGGGGATGCCGTGCATCAACGATGTCACTGCAACGCCCCTGACCGGGGGGTCCTGGGGTTCGATTCCTGAAGCGGCGGATTTTCGACACTACTTTCCCGCTAGATCGTTCAGTCGCTGTCTGGAGGGAAAAATTCTGCCCGGCTGCTCTGTTCGGGAGTTTTCCCTGGTTTCTCCATTCACACCCGGCAATGCTGGGAAAAGTACCCCACCAAAAGGGCCCGGCCGCGCGCGATCTGTCCCTTCCCCTTCCTTGTCCCATCCTCTCCCCCTTTCACACCCCCAACATGCCCACACTCCCCATATCCCGGGGGACCGGTCGGGGGCTTAGAGCTTGTCCCGGCCGGGGGCCCGCTGGTGGAGAGTCTGGTTGGGGAAACCCACAGCCGACGGGAGGTCGGCGCCGGATTTCATCCCGCGGGGGGAAAATCCCGCCATCTCCCCGGAAAAATGCACTACACTAACGGGACTAATGACCAGGCAGGGGACGCGCCCGGAAACACGAAAAATCAATTAAAAACTGCAAACCCCCACCGCGGAGATATACGAACTGAGGGAAACCCCAGTACAAAAACATGAAACCCCCCAAAAAATTCATCCCAAAGGGAAACCCAAAACTAAATCAAACAATGGCGTGACATTTATTGTAACAGGGTGAATTGAAGGATGCATGTAAATATGGCGGTCTAGAAACGGTAGACGAGTCGTCGTCAAATCAACAAACACTCAAAAATTTTCATCAAAAAATCAATCAATCCAAAATAAACAAACATTACGGACATTTGTTGGGTTTTGTATAATAAGTTTTTAATGGTTTTGGGCTTAGCGGAATAATAGTTATGTACAATTTTAAAATCATAAAATTCTTGAAATTTCTTTTTAAACTATTTCTCTAAGCAAATAGTAACAAAAGGGACAATATTTTTAAATACATCAAATTTTCATTTATGAAGAAATAAAGATCATCTCCCCAACCTAGTAATTGGGATGAATGACCCTTTTTTTCTTTATTTCATTTCAACAACCCCTAATTCCCCCCCAAATTTTCCCCTTTTTTACCGAAATTTCCTAAAATTTCTCATGGTCTCTCTACTGCTATTTTTTTAATTCTTTAAAGGGCATTATAAATAAAAAACGATTAAATATTAGTTTTAAATACTTACTGAAATGGTTTGAAAAAACAGGTACATTCTGGCATAAAAAAGTTTTCTTACATCAAAGCATTTAAATAGAATAAAAATTTCCTTTTTTTTCTTCTTCTTCCCTTTTTTTAATAATAATAATTTTAATATTATTATTATTATTATTATTTTTTATTATTATTATTATTATTTTATAATAAAAAAATTTAAATTAAGTAACGTAATTAAATTAATTTTAATTACATTAAATCAAATTTAAAAATTATTATTATATGATGTAAAAAAGTCATATGAATGGGATCGAAAATAAACAATTACTACGGGTTTTGACATCGTTAACCATTTCTACAAAAAAAAAATCGGAGTGACAAGAAAAAAAAGAATTAAGCAAAGGGATTTTGCAAAATAATGTTCTGAAAACCTTTTAGTTCATCTTGTATATTTTAGTTGAAGGGAACCTGATAATACTTTTTAATTTAAAGGGTTTTATGGGCGAAATGAGTTGCAGACCATGCCACACAAAATAATCGTGCCTCCTTCTAAAGAATATGGAGTAGACATATTGATAAAACAGCAAACAGAAATTTTTTTAATTTTCGATGGGGAATACAAAAAATTAAAAGACTTTGTAACGAAAAAAACATAATCCAACACGTCTCAGGGGCTTTAAATCAGCACTGAGCCATTCACAGGTGAGTCAAATAATGGAACACCTACCAAAACCTTTTTTATATAATTTTGAAAGGTCTGGCGCCTTTTCTTTTTTTGTTTTTTAAGAAATTTTGATACACAAGAAAAGTGCAATTGATTCATGGAAGAAAAAAAACATATCGTTGGGGCATGCCGTTTATCGGGAAAAAACTTTTTTTTCTTCCTTTTTTATGATTAGCGATAGTCTAAAAAGTTTGGGTTAAAGTCCCCGTTGATATCTTATTTCTATTATTTTCTTCATATATTTTTTAAATTCCGAAAATCTTCGGGCTGTTTAAAAAAAAAAACCCCTAAATAATAGGATCCTGTCAGTTCACATTTGAACAGGTGATCATAATGTGAAAATGGATAGTCCCCGAATCTTTTGACATGGGGGAAAAATGCCCAAAAATTCCCCAAAAAAAGCAATCGAGCTTTTTTTACTCCCAAATTTTATCAGCAATCGAGTTATTTTGATCCATTCATATTGGGGTTTCAGCGCTCTCAATTTTTAGATATCAGAAAACTTCAAATTAAACAAATTCTTTTTATAGGGCAATCCCTTTTAGATTCCCTCAATTCAGTATTCCATCAAATTTTCTTTTCCACTTCTCTTTTCTTTTTGGGTTCCATCAATTCTCTTTCCCCCCAAAACAGGTTTGAAAATTTGGGTATCTATTAAAAATCTAGGCTAAAAAAAAAAATTCCTGGCTGAACTCCCCTTTTCCCTTTTGAGTTGGTGCAGAAATTAATTTTGGATTAATATCTTTATACTTGATGCGGAATCATGGGATGGTTTATAATACTTTGATAAACGATAAAATTTAAACAATTTTCTCAAACTTTCATTTCATTTTAAAATTGCTTTCCCCTTCAAAAAAAAAAATAAATATTTCAGGAAAAGCAATTTTTGGGTAACACAAGGGATTAGGACATCATGTAAAAACAAGCAAACCTTTTCTTTCATTTCTAAACATCACAACTATCTCAAAACTTCCCCTCTTTTAAAAAAACAAACATTTTTTAAAAACCATAAGCAGGGTAAAATCGAAACACGGTCAAATATTTTGAACTAAATAAAAAACAAAAACATTGTGAAATATAACAAAAAATTGACCTACCCGAAACTTTGTAGGAATTTGTTTTAAAAAATAACGTCAAAAAATGTTACGTCATACGCAGTTCTTAACTTTTTTGACGAAAAAAATAAATAAATAAATAAATAACATAAAAATTTAACGATCCGTTGTGGCTAGTCTTAAAAAAACTTTTTAAATTGCTGCCGATTAGCTGTCTTGCCAAAAATTCAACATCAGACATTTCCCCAAAAAATTTTTGACACAATGTTCGTTTGAAACTTCTTCCTTGAAATTTCAAAAAAATCGGGGAAACTAAAAAAAAAATATTGGGGGTTTAGATGAATATCCCGGGTTTTTCTCAAAGACCTACCTATTATACACCCGTTAACCCCCTATTTAATGCATCTTTTGCACCGGGAAATTTTTAGAAATTTTTTAAAAAGCTAAAATTGTCGATCTTCAAAATAAATTCTTTTTCGGGTTATTTCTCTTTCTTATACTACTAAAAAAAATAGAACACTTTTTCGTACGAATAGAAACCTTTTTCAGTATAAAATAAGTGCTTTCAGATTTCCAACATGATTTTAAAATCAAAATCAAGAAAACCCCCTATTTTCTTTTTTTAAAGATTAAAATTATGAGGAACAAAATTTGGGGGTGAAATTATGAGGGGAGAAATTATGGGAACCAGACTATCGTTTAGGTGATGTCATCCCAAAAGGGCCATCATGCAAGTATTTGGGATTCATATAGATAGTAAATTAGGGTGGGGGGAAAGGGTTAAAAACATATAAGAAAAAAGTAAGTGTTGCATTTTTTAATGCAAATTCTAAAGAAAAGTTCTGCAAACAAAAGTTAGCATATTTTTTGCTGTTCGCCCTCTCATGGGTGGCATGTTGGGATCCATACAGAAAGTGCACCGGAAAAAACTGATGAATACAGAGGAAAGGAATAGTTTTCCTATGAACTAACGCAATAAAAAGGGATGGGAAAATCTTGAAAAAAGAAGAACAAGGGCGAGGCTTTGCACATAAATCTCGTGGTCAACCGCTTGGAAGGAAATTCAGGTTAGACTAAAAAAACCAAATTATTTCGGTCAAGGATCCCACTAAATTGAACAAAAAAAAATTTAGATCTTGGAAATTTTTTTTTTGTAAAGAATATTAAAGTTTGGGAAATTTTACCCCCAATTTTAAAAGCTTTTCCTCTAAGTGTCCAAGCTTTAGAAATAAGTTAGAACAATATAAAATAATAGATATTAAAGAGGGCTGTGAAGTACGGTAAGTGCGAAAAGTGCGGGAAGTGAATCAAAGCAAAACAGTGTAGTGTATGTAGCGGTGCAGGGCAAAGTGTTGAACAGATCAAATTAATAAGTTAATTCATTAAATTTAGTCCCCGACATATAATTTGGATATCATGACGAGTTGAAATATTTTTATAATCTTTATGTTAGTAAAGATGATTATTGCATTTCGGCTTGTACTTTAATTTATTATTTTATTATTTTATTATTATTTTATTATTATTATTATTTTTATTATTATTATTTTTCCCAACTGAATATACACTGATCCCGGGTTCTAAAACCCAAGGAAACAATGGTTCCACGTAAAGGGAACAGAATATATTTTGTTTTTTTATATCAAAGACTTAAAAATTTAGGACTATTTTGCTGTTCCCAATAATGCGGCTTTTGAATTGTCCTATATGCTTTCAGTAAATTTCCCAACCTTCGCGATCTTTTGCCTTTCCCTTTGGGCCCAATCCATTCCTGAGCCCACTACAAAGCATTTTCACAGCGCGCAATCCATACATGTCCTTCAATTAACACCCGGGGGTTGGGTTTTTTTTTTCTCAGAAATTTTTACAAGCCGGTCATCTGAGGCCGCAACATCAATGATGCGATGTTTTAGATATTTTATCAAAAGAAAAATTTCCCGGTCTATTTTTCACTGTTCGGTCAGTGAAGATTCATACCCCACAAATTGGTCGATCATTGCTGATTCTTGCTCGGGTTTTGCATTATAATATGGTTGTTCCTCTCACAGGTCGTATCTTTTGGCAAGGGCTTGGTGGATTATTTTGGCGACGAGTTGTGTCTCTTGGGTATTCTGTTTTGCGGGGGCATAAAGCAAATATGCTGGATTGACCGTTGGTGGTTATAGGCGACATCGGCTATAAATTTGCTGACCCATGATGAATTTTTATAAGCCGGGTTTTTAAAGGCTTGAATGGAAAAAATAAATCCTTCCGTCTCCCCGAAGGGCCCCGTTAACCCCCACTGGGGTTTTTTCTTATCAATGTTCTCGATTTAAAAGTTGAAAAAAATCTACCATGAAGTTCCTTTCCCCGATATTCACGCGGTTTTGATGCTTCGGGTAATCAAACTCTTTTTGGTTGTGCCAGCCAAATGGGGTCATTTTTCATCTTGATCACAGATTTTTGGAACAGACAGTTGATGAGAAAGTACCGACGCAGCTTTTCTTCTTGCTCCCCGAAAGTGTCTCCAAGTTAAGGAGTCCTCTTCCGCACTAGCACGAGGTAAGTACAGCCTGTCCCAAAAAACCTGGGGGTGGTAGTCGAGTTAAGGTAGTTCTTTTTTCCTGTCGAAGTCTGAAAGGATGTTTCTGTCCTTTTTATTACACCAAATTTTGGTTTAAAATACCCAAGTTTTAATAGAATTTTTCTTCTTGAATTGATCCATTTGCAGATTTTTTACTCTCGATAACTTTCTGTACAATTTTTTCCTAAGTCTGAAAAAAAAATTCCCCAGCAATTCAAATTCCCCAAATATTTGTAAGTCTTGTGTATATTTTTAAAAATTTTGTCACCAAATTTGCATATTTTGTTTTCTTTTTGGACTTCCCCCGGGACAATGAAGGGTAGCGCTTTTTTCAACCCAACCTAAACAAACCATCCTGAAACTCTTGACAAGTTCAGCTCGTTTTGGTGATCTCTATTAGAAGCATATAGTTTGAGATCATCCATGTAGAGCGGGAGATAGAACATCGGGGGTTTTTCTTCAAAAGTCCCCATATCCTGATTGTCTGACATTCTGCTAAAGGGGGTAGTGCTATGAAAAACCATAGGGCGGCTGCCCCCAAAAGTTTCCCCGCAATTAATATCTTCCGTAAATAAAAACGGTTCCTTCTTAATCTGAAATAGTTTTCCATTCTGACATGCAGTTCTTAAGAAAACAATCAGTCTTCTACGATTTTATACAATTAGTACTTTTAAAAGCCATGAGAAAATTCGAATAAAAGGGCTTTTTTTCTACCCAGCCTACAGAAAGATTGCGCTGGTTTTTCCCCGTATTTGCTGCGTAATTACCTGTCAATCAATAATAATTCCCTTTGCATCCAGACTCCCCTTGCGACACCCATTCTTTTCCCGGGAGCCAAAAATGTGTTCGACTAAATGACTGTACATTTTTAAAAGAGATTATAAAGCTAATTTTATATAGTGTTGGCAGGCAAGTGATCGGTGAAAATTTTTTTTGGCTGGGATCTATCACCCTTTGGGCCCCATATCGTTCTGCCTGTAAACAGGACTTTGGGAAATATTTGGGATCTAGCAAAACTTCATTGAACCCCCGAGTCAGGCATGGGGGGTGGCAGTAAAATATTTCCACCATACTTTTTGGATACCATCGGGACCTGGTGATTTCCCAATTCTGTGTTTTTGTACTGTGTTTGATATCAGCGGGAAATTTCAAAGGAGGCATCGTCGATGTTCTGAAAAACTTCTATTTTTCCAGCCATAAGCCCTTCATCGTGTTGCTTTTTTTTTGGCAATATCAGCCCAAACTAAACCCAGGTTTGCTCTGGAAATTCCCTTGATGGTCTTCATTGTTATTCTGCAGTCTAAAAAATTTCTTCTGGTCAAACAAACCACTGTTGATGGCGTCTTTTGTGCTTCATCATAACCCCTAATTCGCGCCGAGTGCAGCTATTCTCTGTTTCAGACTTTTCCTTTCATCTTTCAATCTCTTATCCAGATCCTTAATTATTCGCCTTCTTTCTTTGCGATTGATCGTACCCCTTTTCCTTTTTTGGGTTTTTTCCCTTTCCTGCGAAGTCCCTCGATGACTGATTTCCCCTGGATTTTTTAAATTTTTGGAAAATTTTTTTCTTCCATGTTGGTAAAATTTTTTTAGAGCTAGTTTTTGAATGTTCTGACATTTTCCTGTCTAATTTTCTGCCCAAAACAGAGAAAACTGCCAAAGCGGCACAGTGAACTCGTCAGACAGCCTTCCAACGAAATCATAGAGATAATGTTTTTTCAACTATGGAATTCTTTTTTTTTTAAGCACGTAAAACTTCCCCCCCAATATCTTGGGTATACGGGGTCGTTTCGAAGGGGACACCTTCGTACAAAATCGGTATTTCTGGTAGTTTTCCCTTTAATTCTGAAAAAGGGTACTTACAAATTTGGGACAAGCTTGTTTTCACCGTGATATCTTTCAAAAGTTTTCCCTTTCCCATGTTCCTCGCCAGGGATAGTCTCTGATGGGGGCTTTTTTCAGTTGCATAGTTATTTTTTTTTGTTATTAAATTGGAACAAAAATAAATCCCCTTTTGAATAAATTTAACTGACTCAAACTCGTTCTCTTCGTGTGCTGTCGGGATACATTTTTTTCATTCCGCGTGCATCCTTACTCTAAACCCTTCATACTCCTTTTCCCCATTTTCTGCAATATAGTACGATGCTTATGGAGATATTCATTCTTTTGTCCATCTCAGCGTTGGCTATTTTGCCTTGATATGGCAGGACCTACTGTGGGACCCGCCCCCGGGCCAGCAGATAAAATCTGTCTCTGCGAGATAGTGGATGGCGCCGGCCCCCAAATTTCATCTGACGGGGTTCACCATTATCCACGGCCGGTAGCTCATTTGCCGGGGCCCCGGTCCCAGAACCTCTCCCCGGATCTTGGGATCGTCCCCAAACGACTCTTTTCCCCAATATCCTGCTCATAACTTTTCCCGGGTTTCCGGAAAAAACCGTCGAAGAATCCGGTATTTTGGGGGTCCCCGTGTCAGCCAGGGACGGGTAAATCCCCCCCTGCGGTCCAACTGTAACCATAGGCTAAGAGACCGCGTTGACCATTTTACTGGTTCTTCCCCCCCCTAGGTACTGGTCCCGTTGGGGACCTACCCTCCCGATAGACCTTTCCCCCGAGTTTTCCCCCTAGTAGCCCCATCAAGACCTCCTTTCATCAGTTCCGGGGCCCTCCGCCAAAAGGGGGTGGGTTCCCAACCGGAGTGGGTTTTCCCACAACAGGGCTCCCCGGTGAAGGGTGGGTGGGGTTTGGGGGCAGAGGTTTCTGTCGGACATCGCACCCCCGGCCCCTTCTTTTTTACACCCCCCTTTTTTTTATTATTATTTTTTATTATTATTTTAAAAATGCATTCTCCCACGCGGGGAAAAATTCACCTACAGACGTCATTGTGGCAGGCCCCTGTAACGGCCCGGCAAATAACGAGCAGATCTTCATTTATTTCCAGGGCCTCTTACACTCATATCAGAAAATCATAATTTTTTCTGACAATGCCCAAATTTTCTAGAATGATTGTTTTTGTACTATTTAGTATTGCATATTCAATTTTTGATATGTTTGATGGGGGATTTTTTTATTCCGGTTTGAAATTGTCGGGGGCGGATTAACCTTTTTTTTCCCAAAACTTCTTTATTATCTGCTGCTCTTTGGGATTTTGTGACTTTGTTCGGTATGCGGGTGGGGATTATGTGACAGTGGTACCGAATATCGATGATGTGACGTCCTTTTTGGTTTTATTTAACTTTAATGTCTGGTCTATTTGCAGTGTGGTCTTTCTGTTCTAATCTCCTATCCCAATACATCTTCATGGATTCATTTTCCAAAACGGTGGGGGGTTTGGGACTGAAAGTATGGTACGTTTCCACACTAAGATGTTCTTTTAAAAGCCAGATTTGGGGAACGATTTTGCAAAGTTGTTATGTGTCCAGGTATTCCGTTCGAAAATTTTCATGCCCAATTGTTTCCCTCTCCGTTGGCAAAAACCCCATTTTTTCGTTCATGTTTTTTCAATTCATATTCTGAGTTTGTGTGCTAATGACTTGTTGAATGGCCATCTGAATCCAGCGTTTCTCCATAAAATTACCTGCAGTTAATAAAGATGCAAAATTTTCAACATTTGTATCCTCAAGCTGATGGGGGTACGAACCCTGTAAAAATTTTTTATTATTATTATTATTAATTTTTTATTATTATTATTATTATTATTTTGTTTTTGTTGTTTTTTGTTTTATTAATGTAATTATTGTTATTTAACTGACCGGGGCATACCCATGCAGTTCAAATAAATGTAATGTAATGTCCCCCATCATTGGATCAAAATGAAGCACCTATCTGATTATTTTTTGAACTTTTAAAAATTTTGTCGTCATTGATCATGACTTTTACTTTTAAAAAATTTAAATTCATTGAAACCTTGGGATTCCCAGATTGGTTATGATCGTACCTAAAAAAACAATCCAAAAATAGAAATACTTTTTCTGAAATGAAATTATGGAACATTATGTACACACCTTTTTGACTTGGGGCCAATTGCAATACATTCATTGCAATAAAGAAACCTAAACAAACAAAAAACAAAAAAGAACAAACGAACAAACGAAGAACGAACGAACGAACAAAGGAACAAACGAACAAACAAAACCCCCCTTTTTTTTAATGCTTATCCTTTTAATACTGAGTCCTAATATACCCAATTGGTACTTTTTACAAAAAAAGTTCTCAAAAGTATGTCGCATCTAACATTTTCAACAAATATTGTTTGGCATATCCTCTGAGTAAAAAACAAATTTAATTTTTTTCTGCCCCTTAAAAATCAGAATGGAAAAGGTAGGAATTGTTTTTAAAAATTCATGAAGACAGGGGGGACCCAAAAAAGGTTACCTTTTCATAATGTATTAAAAAGGGAAATTTTTTTTATGGGAAAACGTTTTTCCACCTTTTTGATCCCAAAACCCCCAAAAACAATTCTTCTGTTAAAAAAACGCTGATTTTTCCCCTGTTCTCTTTGAAAAAACCTGATTTTGCCCTCAATACTTTCTCTTATTTTTCTGATATAGTTTGGTTGAGGGGTTGTGGCGCTGTTGCTTCAGTGGAAACGGTCTTCTGGGGGGTATTCCTTGGTGGGGGAAACCTTTGGGAATATCCCCCAAGCTGACAAATTTCCCCCGGGTCTCGCCAGCCAGCGGGGGAAAATCACCGTCACCTCCAGCGACAAAAACATAAATCGCAAGGGCTCTTTAAAATCCACAATAAAAACATACTCATTTCGGACTGGTACCCGAGCGTTGACGAACTGGAATCCCCAAAAATCTATAGTAAATCAACGTATTATTAGAGAACGTTTATGCAGCGACTATTGCCTTTTTCCCCCATCCCCCATTTGAATAATCTGTTTTTTATAAAACCGCCTGATGATGATTATTTCGTTTTTTAGGCTTTCAACAGCTGTGGACATTTGTTCCGTAAGCGTAGTTTATGTTTTATCATGGGGGAAAGATATCCCCGCTGGATGGAGAGATTCGCCGCCGACCAAATCGGCACGGGGTTTTTTCCGTGTTATCCCCCCCAAGGGGGGACCTCCAGCCGGGACAAGGGCCGCCCCGATTGGGCGAGCGACATGATGGTAGTATCACGTTGGCTGACGTGGGAAAAATATATTGTCTCGTAGGGATATTTAATTTTTTAGAGATCTGGTTTTCGTTTTGTCCAATAGTGTTAACAGCTGAGTTACCAGTCCCCATGGACTCGTACATTTTTATAAATTTAATTATGTATAAAATTTTAAAAATTGATGCAAATGTCGATTTAACATGTTTGGGTCGTCAATTACTTTTTAAAACAGAGCGTACGTTCCCTTTTGGTACCAGGAAAATATGTGAGAATGCGCGGCTGTAACGTGATTTTTATGGACGTGTGTAAACGAAAATGCTTTAGGGAAAGGTATAAGGAAGGAGAAGGTGAGATTGCGCGCGGTCTGTGGCCCGTTGTTAGATGCATTGCCTGGTGGTCAAAAAACCAAAAAACCGATCAGACGGGGCCGAAATTCTTCTCCCCACAGCGCTGAATCCCATACTACCAGCTATTGGAATATCCTGCCAATCGGAAATCTTCCCCTACCCCGACAGAAACCTTCAGTGGCATCAATTGATGATCTGAAACAAACACTACATTTGAAACTAATGAACAAATCAGTTGACACTTTTTGGGAAAAAGGAAGGACTCAATCAACAGGAACATTGGAGAAAGGGGGTTTTCACTCAATCGTCAAAAATAAATTGACGGTGAAGTTTTGCTAAAATTCAATGAAAATGTATTACCGTATTTTTGGTTTTTTAAGTTTTTCAAACCAAGTTGATAACCATTGCATATTTCAAGGTTTTCATCATTAACTGTATATGATTAAATAAGTAAATTTAATTTCTCTTATATTCGTTCTAAAAATTTAATTGTTATTAAGTTCATATTTCTTATAAAACTATATTATTCGTAGAGATACTTTCCCGCTCCTCACAGCATTACTATGTTATAATGTTTTTGGTTTAAAGGTCAAAATATATTCTAAAAATTTAAAAAAACAGACGTTAATTTAAAATAAAAATTTATTAAATTATTTAGAAGCCTTGATAGTATTTTTTTCATGCCATATTTCCAAAAAATTCAGGCACTCCCCGCTTTTTTAAAACTAGCCTCTCTAGTACGTCTTGGTGGGCTGATTCTTAAAAACCTTTCGGTAACAAAATCGGGTTTACTGGAGGGAAAAAGTCCATTTGGGGTCGACACTGAAAACTTCTTTCTTCTTCCCATCCCCTTGTAAACCCCCGCCCCTTTTGCTTCAGATCTTTGTTCCGGGCCCTTTTCCAAAAAATTCCCGTTAGTTGCCTCCAGCTATTTTCTCGAAAACATTTGTTTCGAAAAAAACGTGTCTTTGGACCCTATGTAAATTAGGGAACCCAAAAAATCCCCTCTTTTCTTGAAACTTCCTAATTTTTACATTAAATTGAGGTTTAGGGGCGGGTTTTCTAGTGAATAACAATAAACTACCCCTTTGAAAAGATATGATTTTTATTGCCACATAACAGAGGTTTATTTTCATAATTCTTAGTATGATCAGTATTTTGTTTTTTTACAAAAGTATATATCAAAATCCCAAACCCCTCAAATTACCATT
>CAXIVR010000989.1:0-11111 GCA_964035755.1 Teleogryllus oceanicus
TATTCAAAACATCTTTTTTTTTTGAAAATTTAATCTTCATCGTTTTTCCCATTCAAAAACGTCTATAATTTTTTGTGTAATTTAGCAAAACCCTTTCGATAGCCAGTTTACTGAAAAAACCCAAATTCTATATTTCCATGGAATTTCTCAAGAATGTTATTACTCCTTGAATGTTATCAAATTCCTTTCACATAATGCTGTAGATAAAGGGAAAGTTAGACTGAGTTGTATCAACGGAACTGTCTCTAGATATTTTTTCTAAACCAATTTGTCAAACAAATACTTCAGCAATAAATCGCAGCCTATGTATTTTGCATTAGCAATGCAAATACATCGTGTATATTTTATTAGCAATGTAATATCAAGTCATTTCAAAGCTGCTCACTGTCATAGAATGGATATTGTTTTATTAGGAAAGAAATGTTTTCTGAACGAAAGAACACTTTGTAGGAGAAAAACTGCTTTTGTCAAGAAATTCAATAAAAAAAGTGTTCAAATCTGAAAACCTACAGTCCCTTTGAGTCACTACTGTATCAATAATTTTAAAAGAAAGCATTTTGTATCTTTGAAATAATTCTGACCCAGAAAATTCATTCATATTCATATAAACTTTGATGCAGATTTCAATAGTCTTACACGGTATATTACTACGTATCTATACTATTTCTATCTCTACGGCATATTACGTGCCTCATGATGTCACATTGTAGAGCGAAACGGTATTTTGATATCGTGAACTGTTCAGAAGTTATGGAACTGGCGCATAGTCAGTGGGACATTCTCTATAACACTAAATCTTTAGCTTTTTAATTGTTTAATAAAGAAAACACGACGAAAAATCACACAAACAACTCTATTTTCCAACGTGAGGTGATGAGGTGAGTTTGCCTGTCTGAGACGTGGACGTGCATCGCGGTACAAGTCCGTCCTCCCGGAAGCCTAGTGTAACGTCGTAGTATTTTAGTCTTCGGACCGCACAAGTGGCGGGCCAGCGCGTGGGAGGGTGGTCAGGCGCCGGGCTGGCGACAGGGAGTGCAGGCCGCCAGGGAGGTGCAGGCCGCCAGGGCAGTGTCTCGGAACCCTGGGGTGTCATCTCAGCGCAGAATAATGTGAGGACAGATCGTCTGCAGCTGGCGACAGGCCCCATTTGGCGACCGGCCCCAAAACTCAGTAATGAGGTGACGCGGTCCGCGGGTCTTCAGCGTGAGAGCTGTCACGTGACTCTCGCGATACGGCTGGTGGAGGATAATTAAAGATATTTCGATCCCCTACTATTACGGTTGTATTTATTTCCCCAAACTTAACCCCTCCTTCCGGTCACTCTGATCATTTCCCCATGACAACCTCTCTATGTGAATTACGCTCGATAACAGCATTCGCATATTAGGAATGTCACACTTTACCTCAAAATTTGACCCTGCCGCACACGTTTTGAGTTTCCGAAGCCAGTACTTGTACTTGCGCTGTGAGGAAGATTTGCAGAATGAATCAACCCCATGTGATTTACTCACAAAACATAATAAAGATACTGGAAGCCATATCACTTGTTAACGGTGAATGGAAGCGAAAATAATCAAGACCTGACTTCTAGTACGCTTGAGTGTGCAAAACAATTAAATAAATAAAAATTCAATTTATTACAAATATTGCCGTAAAAATTACATTTCATTAAATTGTGTGAAATCGCTAATAGCAACTCACAATTTGGAAACATGTTTTCCTCTAGTGGTGTCGTTAAAAAATGTCTTTGGAACTGTGGTTTCGTAGGTATAAGTGAATCTGCCGACGAGCAATTTTATGAAGTGTTATATTTCAAATCCTGATTTGTAATATCTAGAAAATAGAAGGAACATTATTAGTGTTTAATAATCAGAAAATGAGGATTTGACTGTGATTGTCTCAGATTTAATTTCTAAGTATGCTCAATTACCACTTATGAGGTAGGAAGCCTTTTCTGCACTCAGAGACATTCATCTTTATCATCATCATCCTAAAGGAAAATTCCTTGTCTTTGCTTCCATGACATTCTTTTCTCCGCTGTTCTCTTCACTACTGTATATGTTGTGAAGTGTAGTTGTTTGGATGTTCTTCTGAGATTTCATTCAAGATAATGAAATTCGCATAAAAAAAGATGAATTTGACAGAATTACAGAAAAGTTGTTAATTGTATTCTGCTACAGAAGGAATAGAACTAAAAAAACATACTGAACAAAAATTCGGTTGTGCATGTTTTGTCAACATTTAACTTGCATCGTGCTTGTGAGCCTATTTCTTAGTGCATGTTTGCATGCATAATTTTGTATTCGATTCTGCGTAGAAAAATCCTTTTCTAATAATGAGTTTTACAAGTGATTCTTGAGATGTGTTAATACTGGCAGGAATGGCGATATAATATTACGTTACTGTTACTAAGAGCGAAATGTACGTGCTACCTAAGCACCAGTAGTTTTAAAATATATTTCTTCTCATGCGAATTCGTTCTTCGGATAGGTTAATTACTAACTTTTGAAGATCTTATATATTCTACATTTCTGGAAATGATCATTGATATTTGACGACTAAAAGGTAAGTAAATATGTTTTGTGTTATACATTCACAATTTCTTTTTTTTTTTTTTTTTTCAAGTATTTAATTACAGTGAAGCTAGTAGAATGGCTCCTGATATAGAAGTGGCTCGAATCCGTCTTACAATTTCTTCACTTAAAATTACTACACAATATAACTCATATAATAGAGAAATATACATACTAACTGGGCGTAGCGTCAAAAGCTCTGGAAAGAGAAAGCATGAAGAGAATTAATTATTTCGATAGGTGTTTTCGAAGATTTTATGTGTAAAGTATGGAACCCTACTGTTTTTCCATCGATAAACTGAAAGAAAAATTTCCAAACTTTAAATTTTACAGAAAAAGAAAATATAATAAGAGAAGACCGTCTCAAACATAAACTGAATATCACTACTAACGTCAAGAAATGCTTGAGACATTTTAATGAAAAAAAAAAAGAATATGAATCGTGGTTATATGGATGTAAAACTCTCAATAAGCTTTTTATTGGTTTGTCTTTTGTTTTCTAATGAAAAGTCGTGTAATGAAATTTCAGTGGTTAAGACGATTTGAATAATATTTATAAGGCTATTAAAAAATATTTCCTGTAATCACATGCATGCGAGAAAAATCAAAAATGTTTGGGAAAACACAGAATATAATTTTCATTAAGTTGCCAAAATATACTTTCAATACAACAATATAACAATGAAGTTAAAAAAACAGAGCAATATTGTCCCATTTCGTAAGAGCTGTATGTTTTCTGGAAAGGCAAGGACTTGCATTTCGTGGTCGTGGAATGACCACGAAATACATGTCCATCAACAGGATGGACATTTTATTGAATATGTTAGTGAGTAATGATATATGATTCAGGCGCGTCAAGCTGGAACAGCCAAGTCAGCACACCACAACGAAATATGTCAAATCATTGATTGCTAATTAATTGTCAATTATTGCCACAATTTGAATTAATTGCCACGCATTTTCGTGGACAAACGGTGTGCTGGCTTGTTGCCACCTCAGCACACACGTAAGTTAAATTCAACGTAAGTTAAGATCAACGGAAACCATCAAATCATTTATTGCTAATTAATTGCCAATTAATTGCCACAAATTGGAATTAATTATCATGTATTTTCGGCCGAAAATCATCATATCAATGCAGCAGGCACAACGCAACACCGAAAATAATAGAAAATAATCGAATATAGAGAAACAAACGAGAACAATTAAATGAAACAAATATCATAACTTAAATAATATATGGTACTAATTTATTACTCTAAACAGAAATTAATTGCCCCAGCCATTTATGAAATAAATAATGTTAAAAAGTTATAGTGTCGAAACCACGTACGTCAATCGAAGAGGAAATTGGAGAATACCAATGGATACTAACAACTAAAACCTCATAGATATTTAAAAACACATTCCATTTTAATATATTACACCAAAGATAAATTTATAAACATGGCCTTGTAATAAATAAATTGTTAAAACCGACTACAGTTATCCAACCATGTCAGATATTCAAATTCAAAATACGGAGATACAACGAGCACAATCGAATAAAACCAGTAAAGTAGATTATCGATATTTGGTACTAACATTTTATTTATACACGAATTAATTGCTCCTGCCATTTATGAAATAAAAATTTAAAAACTTTGTAGTTATGCAACCACGAGGCTTTCGAATAGGACATGCGAGAGTACCAACGAGCACAAATAACTAAAATCTTTTAAATAAAGTAATACACAATCAATACTAATTTATTACAGCAAAGATAAATTAATAAACGTTACCGTTATTGTATAAATATTGTTAATTCTGCAACACGTTATCAAACAAGCCAGATATTCAAATTCGAAATACAGAGAACCAAGAGCACAATCAAATAAAACCAAATTCATAGTTTTAGATATTTGATACTATTTTTTTAGTTTATGACAAATTAAATGATCTTGCTATTTATGAAACACATTTTTTAAAACTTCGTACGGCACACTGTAAACGCGGAGAATGCCACAGCGGCCCACGAGCGATTTCAGATCATTCTTTATCAACACCTTGCGTAGGCCGGTACTCCAATACGTGCGAATCGCCTGCTCTGAGCATGTCATCCTCAGGAAGCGAGAGATAAGCCCTGACACACGCCTCTGGAGGTCAGGTTACGAAATCCCATTCGAACCGCTGCACGGTGGTGCATTTTCCGAAATCTGGCCGAAACCTCAAATCGCGTTTACTGAACTTTTGCAAATGACGACACTGTATACTTAGGGCATCTGTTTTGGCGACTTCGTGCCTCTGAGTCAATTCCCCACAGTCGTCACCCGAACGTACCCTTTGCGGCGTTCGGTAGACCTCGTGCCAGAGTAACACAGAAGTGACCGTCTTTTTAATAATAATAATAATAATAATACTATAATATGTTAATAATAATAATAATAATAATAGCAGCAATTCTAATAATAGTAATATCAATTATAATAGTAACAATACTAATAACAAAATACTATTCATTCAGAAATGATTTAACGATATTATTAATGATGTCTCGTGCATTAGCAAATTCAGGATGAAGGAAATAGAATTTTGGTTTGGCATTCTCCTTCACATCAGTCCAACTGCAATTTAACACAGGCAGGATGGGATATGCCAGTTCTTTTCTTTGCTTCAACTTGAACAGTCGACATGAAACAGAATCAATGGGATTAAATTTTTATTTTGTTTTTAAGGAGGTAGTGATGTGATTTGTGTACTCCTTCACACTGTAGAACATGTTAAACAGGAAAGCTTTCAATTTACTTTTAAATCTTTGTATTGTATTAATATCTTTAATATCATGGCTCAATTTGTTGTAAAGTGTAATGCCCTCTATTGGGTACTTTTTTGATAAGTATAGTTTCAGAATGGGAACACGTGGTTATCCTTTTGTCGAGTGTTATAGTTGTACATCAGAATTTAGAGGGAAAGTGTCTTTGTTTTGCAGAATCTTCTTTGTGAAGACAACTATTTCAAATATGTACATCCACGGTAGTGGAAGAATTCTTAATTTTTTGAACAAGGGTTTGCAAACTCCAGCTTATGAGTGCTGGTCATTGTTCGCAGTATTCTTTTTTGGATAATAAATGTACGAGTGCTTTCAGAGGTATTTCCACAAAATATTAATCCATATTTCAAGTGTGGTACATTTGCATAATACATTGTCCTAAGAGTCTGAATGTTGGAGCTTGACCTGAGGTGTATAGGGCATAGCAAGATTTGGGGAGCTTCTTATTAAGATTTGAAGTGTGAGCATTCCATTTTAGGTTTTCTTGGATTGTTAAACCAAGGAAGGTAGTTTCATGGGATATTGTTACAGGACTATTATTTATGAGAAAATACTGGGAGAGTTGTTCTTTGGATCGAGGATTCATGAAATTTAGAGAGACTGTCTTGCATTTAGAGAGTATTTGTAAGTGGTGGCCATATAATTTGGGGGTCTGAAGTCGCCCAGGGTCTTGGCAGTGTAGGCAATGCTAATTAACATACACCAGTAAGTGTCGAGAAGCCCTCCTGTAATGGGATCGCAACCGTATGGCCGTAATAGCCGCCTGTAATGGGTTTGCCGTTGCAGTGGCCGACAAGTCCACTCTCCACCTCCCCTCGCGTGGCCCTGGTAATGCATCTCGGGCAACTCGAGGTGCAGCCAAGAGGGATGGGCGAAGGCGAGTCTCCGGCGCCTTAAAACGGGAGCATCAGCTAAGGAAGAATCCTTAACAGAAAACCATCTCAGGGACCCACGTCACGGGGAAGGGGTTGGGGGTCTGCAGCCACGACCCGTCGTGCTCTCGAGCGACTGGCAGCGGACACTTTGGACGAAGCCTCGACGCGGGACGCATGGTGGCGCGCCCCGTGAACAACAGGCCACCATTTATGACGACCCTAGCTTGGAACGATTCACGATTAGGATTCCCTTCGAGGCGAGTCGCTGCGCATATTGTGCCCAGAAAGGTGGAGGCTATTGGCCACTGATCTGAATAACATGGTTCGGCATCACGATACTATCCATAGTGATGTCCCCTAATCTTTTCATGCTCCAAATGCAGCAGGAATTACAAAGGTAAGCTGTCCGCTTTGAGTCTTTCCTAAATGTCGGGTCGAAAACATCTAAAGGAGATTTTATATGTGAGTTATGCTCCGCCAACTTTGCAACTAAATCAGGGCTCTCACAACATTTGCGCCATGCTCATCCAGACGCAGCTAATAAAGCTCGAGCTGCCAAGGCACAACGTAGTGGTAGGATTGCTCTGCCTAGAGCAGGGAAAATCTTCTCTTCGGATGATATTATGAAAATGGCTGCATTGAAAGAGCAACCAGAGGCGTCGAACGAGAATTTGGCTGCTCTGCTGGAAGACCGCCCGACAGGTGGGTGAGAAAAGAAGAGAGACTACATATCGAAGATATTTAGCAGCAATTGGAGCTGAAGCTTCTGTGACGGCAGAATCATCATTGTCCCCATCTGATGATCGAAGGTCCGATTATTCAATTAGACCTTCTACTAGTGCTGCTGTAATCGCATCGCCTCCCAAGGTTATTAGCCCTCCGAAAACTCCAATGAGCCAAATTCCTATGCTGATTTCTTCTTCTCCCCTGTATCGAAGGCCTAACCTCAAGACAAGAAGAAAGTCAGTGATCCCTTGTTCTGACACTCTTCCAAAGGGGGCCGAAACGTCTTTACAGGTGAGATAACAAACAGCCTCGTGTTGATTTCCTTCCAAAATCGGCTACAGGCAGTGACCGGAGGAACTTGCAAAGGTAGATATTACCTCCCCAGAAGCAGATAGCGGGCGTGATTCCCTACGAGGGGGCCCGCTACGTTTCAGAGATGAATCAGGAGCTTTCGTGTGAGCCGTCCTCTTTGATTCTGTTTTATGTGTTACTGACACGGCCGTTCCGACACCGCTGGTCGGTTAGGACGGACCAAATTTTTATTGAGTCCCGAGCTGCTACGACCCGGAGACGCAACTACTGAAACTAGTCTTAACAGCGCCACACTAGATGCCACACCTAACTGGAAGGAAAACATTTCATCTTGGATAGGAACATGGGTATTTCTCAAACTAATGTAGATCAAGAACTCGTTGAGGTGGAAATGAACTCAAAGAAATATTTAATCCAGGACCAATTGAAGAGACCTATGCCAGGTTGGTGGATATTTTGGGCGGCTCCTCTGTACCCCCACCACCACCAGGCCTAAAACCCCGTAAGCATGGAGGCAAACGCGCCAGGAAGCGCTTCTCGTATGCTAGGGCGCAGGATCTTTCAAGAATGATCAGCACTTGGCAAAGTGCATTAGAACGGGCATTGACTGTACTAGTGTCGACCAACAGCCCTTAACGAGATGAGGTTAATGACCTGTACAAATCCATTTGGGGTTATACGCCCCCAATTCCCGCTTTCGAACTAAGAGGATGATAAATTTCGACACCTGAAATGGACCCAGACACAATTCTATACGGTGCAAGTTGCCGAAATTAAAAGTCGTCTGGCTGGGCTGAAAAATGCCACAGCTTCAGGACCAGATAAGATAAAAGTTGGCAATATATCATCAGGAGCAAAAGTTGAAATATTGTCCCTATTGTACACCCAAATTTTATACACTGGTTTTGTGCCTTCTGGTGGAAAGCAAATCGCACCATCCTTATACCGAAAGAGGTAAGGATAATAAGTTTGTCACTAACTATCTCCCCATCACAATTAGTTCCCTGCTGTCAGAATATTTTGGGTATTATGGACAAACGCATTCGATCTGGTGACGTTCAATCCACGCCAAAAGGGTTTATTCCTGAACCTGGCTTCGCCAACGTTCAAATTCTTCACGAACAGTCATGTAATATGAAAAAAGTAGAGGTGTGTCGGCGCTGTGCTAGATATATCTAAAGCATTTGACACTGTTCCTCACGCGGCGATTAGTGGGCTCATTCAGGAAAGGATCCCCGACGCCTTTACCAATTTGGTAATGGACTCTACTCCGACGTTTCCACAGTCATTCAGCACCCCTCGAAGCATTGAGGTGCCAATTCGTAGAGGAGTAAAACAGGGGACCCTTGTCCCACTCCTTTTAACCTCATTATGGAGTGCATGACTTAGAAATTGGATAACATGTCAGGATATCCGCTATTGGAAAGGAGTGTATCCGTATTAGCATTTGCTGATGATCTGGTGCTTTTAGCAAAAGATGCCCCACGAGCTCAAGAATTGGTTGATATTGTGGTGGAATACCTTGGGGCCCTCGGAATGACATTATCAGTCGCAGAAGTGCTCATCATTCCAAATTACAACCTTTGAACGATCCTGGTTCATTGAAGCCTTGTCTGGAAAGGTTGGGGAGAGAATTCCTCTGGTCAGTGATGACCATACCTTAACATCTTGGAGTGAACTACTCTATCTGGAACGGCTTTCCATGAAACATCGATATCGAATTTGATGAAGCAGTGACGAGGCTACAGAAGGCACATTTAAAGCCTACTCAGAAATTGGCATTCTTCACACCTAGATAATGCCACATTACATCTACCAATTAGTTTTATCGATGCCATCTATGCTCGATGCTCAGGGAAACGGACTGTCAAATCAGAGTGGCAGTCAAAGTTCCTACACCTGCATGAGTACTGCAGATGACTTATTTTACCTGGCAAGAGAGATGGAGGACTGGGATTGCTGCGAGCTTGCCCAACACGTTCCTAGGGTAGCGCTGAACCTAGGGTTACGACTAGAAAATCTGCAGATCCCATTGCAGATGGCTGAGCTCCTGTCGAGTTTCTACCAACGGACATTTAAAACCGCCAAAGCATTGAGACTCAACTGGCTATACCGAACAAGATCTAAAATCTTATAGAAGAAATGCGCCGATGACGAGTAGCCGCCTGGGAGAAGCTGGGATCCCAAGGAGAGCGGTTAGGCGCATATAAACGATCCGATTGAAATGCCTTTTTGAAGACTATAATCTTCTGAAACCTGGTCTTTTTATCACTGCTCTCAGTTGAGATCAAATACCGCTGCCAATAAAACTACTCTTAGTAGAGGAAGGTCCAGAGAGGATGTATACTGCAGGAGTGCAATACAGCGGTAGAAACAATGAATCACATCCTCGGTCAATGCATTTGTACGAAACCAGCTAGAATAAAGCGTCATGACGAGATAAAGAACTTTATAGAGGGAAGATGCTTCGGAAATCAGACACTGTGGTGTCCACGGAAACCACTTCTCCGTTGCCGAGGTTAGACTCAAACCTGACCTGGTAATAAAATGCCGGGAGGGGGTCCATGCGGTCGATGTGACTGTCCGCCACGAGGATGGTCTAACCTTCTAAAAGCAGGGAGGAAAAGTGACAAAGTACCAACCAGTCATTCCCTGGCAGCCCAACTTCGCTAGTGCCAACGCCAGAATCCTACCTGTAGTGTTGGAACCTCTGGGCTATGCCACGATCAACAGTCAGTGCCCTCAAGACGTTGGGGATCATGTCTCGAGGAGATTTACTGACTATCTCGTTAATTGCTCTCAGATGCTCTATTAAGATTTACACGCAATTTGTAAATTACGATGGAGCAATTTAGCATTGCTGGCAATAAATGCAGAAAATGAACTTCTTGGTCCCGTGGGGAAGTCTAGGGGAACCCAGGCGATCCGACAATGCCTAGAATATACTTAGTTACCACGACTTTAAGTGGGAAGTGTATGCTATTTAATGTAGCATATAGAAAATTGTGCAGAGAAAGCTGGCAGTATGGTCCTGAAGGTTTCTAGTGTATTTTCACGTCTGTTTCATAATGCATAATACTGATGTGGAATGAAATAATAAATGCATCAAATTAATACGATAATTTAATTACTCGTAAGTTCACGTAGACTGAAGTTAACAATTCACGATGTTTCTAATTTAATTTACTACCTGAATCTATCCTCTTTTGAATCCAGTTAGAAATTCTCCCAACTTGCCCAATTAGTAAATACAAAGAATTAATTTTTCGTCGAGTACGTGACAGCCGAATATGACTCGTCGAGATCCGTCCTGAGAATCGAGAACTGCTTTTACAACGCAGTTCTTGGGGCGAAAATTAATGTTTTTACTGAAATAACACATTTACTCAATATATAAACAAAAAATGAATATTTTTAATTAAACTATATTAATATTACATTAACATATTCCATCTTCTGGACTCGATTACGCACATTTTAATTCATTAAAATTTTACATAAAGCAATATAACATAATACATAAAGTAACAACATAACATGTCTCATCAAAACTCATCCTCAGGAAGAGCGTGCGCTTGATGAAAGATCAAATACGTACGTGATATCAAGAATCTCATCCTAACAATTTTTAAATGTTTAAAAATTAAATCAAAATGCAATTGATCGAGAAGTAATTCTTGTTCATAACTCCTGAAGTTACATACCAACAATTATTTCTATGACATTGTTATTTTATAAAATTAGTATTATATTGTTTTTAATGAAATAATACTGCAAGTAGTTCAGCAATAGTTTTTTTAAACAAAGATTCCTCAG
>CAXIVR010000991.1:0-35543 GCA_964035755.1 Teleogryllus oceanicus
ACCCCTCACTTTCAGAAGTAAAAAATGTTACGAAAACTAAAAAAGTAATACATGTTTTCTATAGATAGGATATGTTGTTAACAATTTCCCATCCATATCTACTAGACGTTGTTCCGTTCTATGAAATTTAAAAGTTTTTAATGTTTCGACTCTTACATTCATTACTGAAAATGCACCCATTAAGCGCGATGTAAGCAGGTTTCCCATTCCCGGCTTAGCGTTATCTCGTGGATAGGACTTGCCTAACGGGCCTTCCTCGACGGCGCCATCGCAACCCGGGCCGCGGAAGCCGCCCCTCCCCCCCCAACCCCGCCTCCGCCCCCCCCCAGCCCACGGCTCCGCGCCCATCGCCGCCCCCCGGCGTCCCACACCCCCTTTCCCTTTTTCATTCGAGCCGCCCCCGCGTCAGCCTCACGGGCTCCATTTCTTTACGGCCCGCATGTGTCCTCCTCCGCCCCGGCCACGCCCCGTCCCCGTCCCGCAGGTCCCCCCTTTCCCCGCGCGTTCCCGCCCGGCACCTCGGTTCCCGGGTCCGCGTGCTCCTCTTACTCCCTTGCGGCCTCCTTTCGCGTGCGCGTTCCCCTCCTCCCTCTGCATCTCTCGCTCCCCGCTTATCTCTTCGTCCTCCGCTCCGCTGCTTATCGTCCGACGTCCCCCGTCCGCTCCTTCCGTACGCGCCCGCCCCCGCCCCGCCAGCTCGGGACGCGTGCTGCCCCGCGGCCTGGGTCCCCCGGGTTGCGCAGAACTTGAACTGTCTTAATGGAGCGGCACCGCGCCGCGAATAAAACGCGCCGGAGCGCCCCGAGCGCAGGGTCCGCGCCTCGGCGCGCCGCGTCTTTCGCCGGCAAATGTCAGGTCAGACGCAGGCGGCGGCGAGGGAGGCGGCTGTGGAGACAGCGGCGGACAGTGAAGGGGGGCCAGGAAGGCGCTTTGCATTACAGGAAGCAATGTCGCTGTTTAAAACTGAATTGAATTCGAAATACGGCGGTCATGGTGCGGTGGCCCTTTAGATTGATTTAAGTTCGGTCCATGGTAAACTTGGAACAGATCTTATTGTTGGAATGAAATCGCAATCCTGATTTTGATTGTGGTAGTTGTAGAAATCGTTTAAACGATGGCGAGGGGCATTAATAGCAATGAATACCGAACGGGAAATGACAAATACATAAATGGCTGTGGGAAGGGTGACATATTAGACACTTTAAAACGAAATGTGTCGACGTCAGATCTTAATGTTTGAGAGAGTGACAACGAATGGGGGTGTAAGACGTTCTTCATCATAGTGGTTGCAAATTTCGTTTTCTTAAAAATAGAACTCTGAAAGTTTGAGATGATAAATACCGTTCACAGTATGGGGAATTGATGAAAAATCAACAGGAAGAACAAAATGTTCCCCAAATTCCATAAAGATGGGAAATATTCTGAACGCTTTTAACAAACTGACACGGATTTTTACTTAATTATATCAGAATAAGTTGTTATCGAACAACTTTGAATTAATTTCCATCTTCTGTAAGCATTTAATAACTTCCTTAAAATTTTTTAAAAGTAGGAAACTAAAATATATATATTTCTTATATTCGTTTGAACAATTTATTATTTTTCGTTCATTATTCAACACGCAAATTCCTTAATATACCCTCATAAAGAAGGTAGAAAATTTAAAAAATAAATACGATATGAACATCAAGGCAGTAAAAGCATGGACATCATATGGAGAATACAAATATCTGTGACGAGCATCTTCATCACGATTTTCCAGGGCCCGACCGAAAGTTATCTGATGGTGGAAATCGCAAGAGTCGAGTCAGATTGGCGCGATACGAGCCGGGGCGAGTCGGAACGAGTCGCAACAGTAACAGCGGCGCGCCCTCATTTCGTCGGGAAATGGGGTCCGACGCAGGCGGTTGCTGCGCGGCAGCGGCCGCGTCGAGCCAGCGGGCGCGCACGCGGGGCAAAGTGGCGTGGGGGCGCGGCAGGCGGAGGGGCGGGGTGGGGAAAGAGCGTCGGGGGCGGGCGAGCTGCCGCTTCGTGTGCGGCATTGATTGAATCACTTCCGGTAGGCGAGAACAGGAAGCAGTAAATCAGAGGCACTCAATCTACGCGCAGGCCGGGGGGAGCGGCCGCCGCTCGACGGGTGCGGTCCCTCCTTCCTTCTCCGCCCCGTCCCCGGCCCCCGCCGCCTCGTCCGCCGGGCGGGAACCGCGGCCTCGCGCCGCAACCGCCGCCGCGAGCCCAGGCGACCGCTGCTGCGAGCGCGGTGCACGAGCAGGCGCGCCGCTCCGAAGGCAGCAAAGTGGCGAGGGCGGCGGGGGTCGGAGGAGAGGCGGGGTGAGGTCGGCGGGGTGGGGCGGAGGCGGGGGCGGGGGGGGGGGCGCGGCGGAGCGGACCCGGCGCGTGCGGCGAGGGCGGCGGCTGTCCCCGCGTCACTCGCCTCCGATTGCTAGCGGTGCCGCCAGCCCGGATGCGCTAACTTATGATGGATGGAGCTCGCAATAAGCCCTGCTTCCTGCCCGCCTCCCGGCACCGTTTCTTCCCCCGTCCTCTTCCTTTATCGGGTCTTGCCCTCGCGCTTCCCGCGCCGTCTTGCCCCTTCTGCGTCTCTTCGCGCGCGCCCCTTTTTTCCGACGCCCTTCTCCCAGCTTCCATTTTTTTTGGGGCTCGCAGTTTCGGATGTTGCTGTCACCGGCTCGCTTAAGAACACATCCATCACCGCGCGCAAACCTTGACTGACGCCTACAAATTTCCATCAATTATTTTTGAGGAACGGGCAGCGTTTCGGCGACGGCAGTCGCGGTCCCCGTGTGCGCTCGCGTCACCCACAGGGGGGCCCGGGGCGCCAAGGTCCCTTCGCCTCGGGGCCCCCTCGCGTCGCCGTCGGCGCCACATTCCCCGTCGCACCCGCGCCCACGCCCACGTCCCCGCCGGGCGCTGCCCCGCGCTGGTCCGGGGCCCCGACCGTACCGCAACGGGGGCGGGACCGGAGGGGGCAGAGGGGTCGCCCCTCCCCCCGCGGAGCCGGGGCGTGCGGTCTGGGTGAAGGGAGGTTGGGCTACTTATTGGGAAGGTTTTGGTTTCGAAAAGGTTGGGGAGCGGAAGAAAGGAAGAGGTGGGCGGGAAGGCGAAAGAACGCAAATTGGGAATAATAAATGGAGCGACAGGTAAGAGGTTCGGGCGAAAAGTTGCGCGATAGAAATCGAAGTGGTATGATCCCAAGAGATGGGGGGACTTATGTAAAGGACATGTAGTGGAAAATATCATGCAGATAAGATAAACAAATTTTACACACTTTCGCCGGAAAAAAGTTATCATCTGGACCCATACACATCCTGAAATTTGTAACATTTTTCCGAGATACCCTTTTGGGACGGGTGAGCGGAGTATGGTGACGGGAAAAGGGGCCCGGGGGAAAGGAGGACGGGGGACGACCCAGGCGGAGGGGATGAGGGGGACCAAGACATGGGGAGAACCGGGGCGATGTTGGAGCAGAACCAAAGATTTGGGCGTTAAAAAAGAGAGAGAGAGAGAGAGAAAAAAGAGAGAGCAGGGGCAGGGTGGTGAGCGGAGTTTTGTCCCGGGTGGGGGGTTGAATTTGGAGCTGGGCACGGAGATGGTTGAGGCTGGTGATGCGCAGGGCGGGCAGGTTGGGGCTGGCGCCCCCACAGCAGGTACGCCCAAGTACGTACGCTTTCAGTACCACCGTCAAGATTTATTTTTTCTTTGTTGAAAGTGGCCCGCCTAAAATTTAATACAAAAAAATTCCTTCTTTTAAAACAGCCCAACCTGTTTTCTGGCAGTCAACTACTACGGTTATTATCATTTCAAACATTACACGCAGGGGGGCGGTGTTCCCCCCGAACGAATAGAACGTGAGTTTTGGCCGACCTGGGGTCGACTTGCGGAGATTTCCCCCATCCAGGTATTTCACCCCAGGCGGCCCCGCCCAGCGGAAAAAAGGGTAAACTTCCGACGACCGCTGTTTGAGTGGTGTGCAGGCTGTAAGTGAAAGTGTGGGGAAAAGATACAAAAGGGGGAAAAAAGGGTAGCCCTTGATTTTTAGGTTTCTGTTGACGTTCGTTTGAACAGAGAAGCTCCCGAAAACTATCGATCAGAGCAGCGTCTGTTAGAACTCCCTTCAAAAGGAAATTTACCCGGCTATTTGCTAGTGTCGTAAATCTGATGAAGGGACTGCCTTGGACCCATCAGAATAACTGTTGAGACAGGAAAAGACTGGCTCTAAAACCCCCACCTGGCAATTGCTCAATCTAGCACAAACCCTATTCTGGCCAATTCAACAAAAGATGGTTTCGATATGGTGAGGGATTTTAAGAGTTGAATACTTTTAAATCTTTGGGGAAAAGAAAATATTGTTTGAAGGTGTTACCTCATTTGTCAAAAGATACTTTAAATGTTAGATACAAATGTTGAAAATAAAAAAAAATTAATATTAATATTTTTTCCCTTGTATTTTTCCCTTTTTGACGTGTTAAATTTCTGCCCCATAATTTAGAATTATATTTTATATAGATTTAATTAATTAGGGGGAATATCCCCAAAAAACATTTTCAAAAAAACGGATATGCATTTTTCATTGTACGTTGTTTCGGCGTGTAATTCCCGAAATTACCTCGAATTTTTTTTTTCATACACTGGTTCATTACTTAATTTCGTTCTTTAAATCTCTGAAAAGCGTGTATCTAAAATTTGAAGTAGAAAATTTTTTTAGAAAAATCTTTACAAATTTGCGAAAAAAAAACTCATTTCCGAGGAGACAATTTGTCAGATCTGAACAAATGCTTTGGACCACGAATTTTTCGTAAAAAGGGGGGAAAAAAAAGCATCAAGGGGAGAGAAAAAACGGGTGAATATTTTTATAACACTTGTTTTTTGCAAAAAAATTTTATTTTTTTTGAAAATAAAAATATAATTTTTAAAAAATCCCTTTTTTTCCGATATTTTTAATTAAAAAAAACCTTTTTTTTTCCAAGGTATTTTTTTTAAATTTACACTTTTCTGGAATTAAATACAGATTACTTTTTGGGGAACCAAACCAAGAACACCCAAAATAGGTTTAAAAGGTAGTAGCACATGATCAAAAAAAAAAAAATACTCGCATAATACTATAATAAATTAAATATTTTTACCGAACAGTATTCACGAATTGGGCAGTATTAGGTAGCATCAGCCTACAGTGTCTCAGAATAATTATTAGAAACTTCTAGGGATGTTGAGGAGTCGAAAAAGTTTAAAAGTTTTCCCAAAAAACATAGAAGAACGTAAAAAAGATGCCAAAAAATGGGATTTGTTCCGATTTTGGAGTCTTGTATGCACAGATGTGATGGGCACGCTTTGAAAAAAGCTTTTTAAAACCTGCCCCATATCTTTCTATGTTTTCAAGATCAATATTCTTTTTTTATAAACAAGTGTCCAAAGGCGGGAAACAAATCAAACTTCAAATATGTAAAAAAAGCGTCAATGAGGGATGGGAAAATATTTAGGAAGATTTTTGTAAATAAAAAAACAACTGAAAAGTGGAACCAAAAAATACACCCTTGCCTCTCACTCCTCAGAAATTTTCCACGAGGTCTGAACCTGTTTTTATCATCCTTTTTCTCGTTATCGAAAACTTTACCTAAAATAAGACTTCATGGTGGTTAATGCAAGTTCATCCCGGGTTAAATCCAAGGAGTTCCAAAACATTTACTAGGGATTTACCCCAAATGATTTTGATAAATAATTTAACCGACACGAAGATTTGAATTTTGGTTTAAATTTTAAAAGGAAATCGCAAAAGTCCCAAGAGACAGTACCGTTTTCCCCAGTCCCCCCTTTCCCGGCCTACCTTTTAATGGGGGAGAGGACAGTAAGAATGGCTATTTTATGCACAGGTAGAATATTCGAAATTTTTCACCGATGGTTTTCTGAGCAAAAACCCACGAATTTTCCGAAAATTACTTTGTAAGAGGACCAAACAAGACTAGAATCGAAAATAAGGGAAAATCCTCTTGATTTATGATGCAAAATGGGAAAGAAAAGGGTTCTGAAGAAAAGGACGAGAATGATTCTCTAAAGAAAACTGATAAAGATAAAAAAAAAATTAATGTTTAAAAAAAAAGAATAAATAGGCAGGATAAGAAATTTTAATCATTGCAGGCAAAAAAATGTTAAATTGGAAGAAATTTTAAAGCGACTTAAGATTAAAAATTCAGGAACTGAACAACTAAATGGCCTGAGGAAACGGTATGCAAACTGGGGGAATTTAAAACATCTTTAAATAACCATTTTTTTGTGTTTAAAAGAAACGAATTTGCAGTATGCCTGTATACTAATCATGTACTATCTACAAATATATAAATATATAAATTCTATTATTTATATAGGGGGATTTCTGTGAAAGAGAAAACCTGGTGAGGGTGGCATCACCGCCTACCAGGAGAACCAAAAATCCGTCATCCCAATCACCCCACGGGGGGTTTTTCCATTTTGGGGGACCGTTTAAGTGAGCATCAATGTGGCATTACGTGGGAAGTTTCGCCCCCAATATTACGGGTTCTTTGAATAGAAAAAACCTTATTAAAATAATTTATTTAAAAAAGGTTTAAATTCATTGCCCTTTTTTAAATTTCCCAATGGCGCATACCGAAATAATTCAAAAATGTTCGCTTTTTTAAATTTGCCCATAATTGAAGACGTTGAGCTACGCGGAAGGTTTTCGATCCGCTGTCGCGTGATCCGGCGATGAAATTTAAGCCCCCGCGTCGTGACACTGGAAAAGGCTGAAACCGGTTTCGTGGGCAAGGGCAGTCAAAAAGTCGCCGTTTTGGGTTGCAATTAGTGTGGGACATTATAACAAAACATTATTTTAAACGTTTCAAAATTAAAACGTCGATGTTAATAAAAACCCACTTAAAAACATCGAATTTCTAAACATCGATGTTTTCAAGCTGGCTTTGTAAACCAACTTTAAAATTTTGGCAAAAATTTTTAAATTGAAGGGTTTTTGTTGTTCACCAAAAACGGAAAAGGAAGGTGGGGCCGTGCCCCCCCTTTCCGTGGAAAATAAATAAAAGAAAGGGGGAAACAAAAGGGCCCTTTTCCCTTTCGGGAGAGCGTTTGGCGACGAAGGTAGTAAAGACTGGAAACATAAATTGATCGGGGCCCGTCTGCGGCTAAGTTCATTTTTGACCCCACACCCCTTTGTCATGACGAAACTAGGGGAGCCCCCAAAAACCCCGTAGCCAATCTCGATGAAGGGGGGGCCCCAAAAAATTAGAGAAAAAAATGGAGCTCGTTCAGATGTAAGTATTTTCAAATAAAAATACAAAGAAAATTTGTAGAACATGAAAGAAAATTATTGTTAAATAACACATTGCACTTAACCATTTTAAAAAATTTTTTTAAAAAATTTACTTTGATATCGATAAAATAACATAATTTTAGAACGAACTTTTATAAAATTTAAAATTTCCCAATACTCTTTAAACAAATTTATGAACTTTACAAATGCCCCAGTTTATAATTTTGGATAAAAAAAACGATTATAATTATATTTTGATTGTTCAAATGTATATTACATTAGCAAAATGCAAAAACTTTTTCTTCGAATCTTAGGATCAGGAAACATTTTAAAAAAAAGAAAGTAAAATTTCAAAGACCAACTGTATATTTAACATTAAAGTAAAATTAAACTAGATATTAAGTTTTAAATTTTTATCTCATGTAAAAATTTTTTTGCTATCAAAATCAGGGAAAATTTTGGGGACACCCCCGGCGGGAATACCCAATTTCAATTGTTTTTTTTAATTGTGAAAAATTTGAATTCGCAGTTTTTTTCTGGGACATCAAAAAACCCTTCTCACTTAAGAATTGCAAAAATTGAAATTGTTTATAATTTTAAAATTTTTAAATTTTTTTATTCTCTCAAAAAAAATTTCCCCTTTATATAAATGAAAAATTCCCCAACCCAACCCGACTATTCCCTTTTGGGTTTTTGAGATACGCAATTGTATAAACAATTAATTTTTGGATCTGTCTGATGCCAACCTCACTTGTTTCAACCCCAATTCTTCGATCTTGGCAGTAAATAAAAAATTAAAAGATTTTGTCTTGTTTAGCTAATTAAATTGTTAATTTTAATTGTTATTAAATTAAATTATACTCCGTAAAAGGGGGTTTTTGGGGTTTTTATAGAATTGTTTTGTTGAGAAATTGTTAGTTCGCAGTTTTTGGTTCGGGGACATCAGAAAATTAAATTTTTATTTTTTTAAAAATTTTAATTTTTTTTATTTTTCATGAAATTTCCCCTTTACAAAAGATAAATTCCCGCATCCAACGAAGCTATCCCCTTTCGTTTGGGGATACGCAATTGTTTATGGACCCCGGTTCAGCCAATCACTTTTTTCCCAAACCCCCGTTTCTTTGGGATTTGGCATGAAGTAAAAAATTCAAATAGTTTTCGTTCTTTTTTTAAATGAAAATTTTAACGATTTGTGACTTACGAAAAAGGGAAAATTGTTTTGAGTTTTTTTTTTAACTTTCAAATTTAAATTTTTTCATGTATTTTTTGAAACAGAGTTTTTATTTTGATTCTCTGTGTTATAAAAAATTCCGGCAAATTTAAAACGCTGAATAACTTTCCCAAAATTTAAGTTTTTGTTGGTTGGATGCATGTTTTTCATTCAAAGTGTACCCATGTTTAACGGGGAAAATTTCATTATCAAAAATTTTTTTTGAAAATGTTTTTGGTCAGAGGGGTGGCATGATAGATCATTTTCATATTTTTCCACAGTCAAATTTAGGCAGAATATATTCTGTTTTTTTTTAAATTTTTGGTAAAATTGAACCATGTGAATTTTAAAAGAATAAAAATTTTTACCGTAATAATATATCAAAGAGGAATTCATGATGTCTCATTTGTTAATAAAAAGAGAATCATGTTTTTTAATCCAAACTAACTCTCAAGAAACCCTTATCATTTCTTCTAGTAATTAAGGGGGCCCTATCCCGGAAGATTTCCCATTCTCCTCGCCAAAAGGCCCAAGAACCGAGTCAGAATGGGCCCAATCCAATAACACTTCCCCCCCGGGAGAATGCTTCGTTACCCCCTTTTTGGGAACAGTTTTGTGTATAATATTGTGAAAAAAATTTTCAATTCAATATAAAAAGATAAGAGTTTGTTTAATTGAATGTATAATTTAAAATAGAAATAAGACATGCAACTAAAATAACATGTTTTGGGAAGAAAAAATTCTTTCTTATTATAACATTTTATACTTTTCCAAACAATTTTTAAATACCCTAATCTGATGATTTTTTCTGGTAATAATCGATCTTATACGTAATCGAATATAATGATAGGATTTTAATGTTGGTATGGGAATTCAGTATGAGCTCAGTTAATTTTAATGAGAACAATTTTTTGAATTCATATTTCCCCTTACTTAATTTAATTTTTTCCCATTTTTTGAAGGAACAAAAATCCTCACCCCTATTTTTTGAAATGCCCCCAGAGGCCGTTGCTCGAGTCCCCTTTTTTTTGGATTGAACTTTTGAAATGTTCCATCGGGTTTCCGAAACACGAAAAACCAAAAGGTCATCTCAAACGAAGTTGTCACACCTATTTTAAAACATTAGTAGATACCGGACGTGAGACGCAGTAAAGTTCTAAACAAACTTCATTCTGTCATGAGATGTGTTAATCCCCAAACTTTTTTGTGGAGGGGCTGTGATTTTTAAGATAAAGTGCAGTGAATTGAACAACCCTGCCCCAAACAATTTCTTTTCCTAGTGTGGAAAAACTTTTGGGAATTTGGGAAACCTTTGGACTTCATAAATTATTATAATATTGAGATTCCCAAAAGTGCGTCATATTACATTATATTTTTAATTCCTTTTTTGTCTATATTTTATTTGCTTTTTTAATGTTTTCTGTTTTTATATAATTTTTTAATGTATTTTGGGAATGGGGTTTAACTGATGAAAAGGTTATTTTAATTTAAGCTGTTTTGGGTTTCAAACTGGGTTTCAAGTAAATTTTATTGCGTTTGGGTGAGCTGAAGAATCCCTGCTTTAAAGGGTGGACTAAAGGGGAAAGCCAAAAAAAAAACGAATCTGGGGGAATATTTCAAAAAAAGTTAAATTCCACAAAATTTTTTGGATGTCAATCAAATAATACCCTAGCAGAATCTATATAAAGGGCGGTTTTTGCGAGGCTTTTGTTCCTATTTATGCCTCGGGGTGCCCCACCCAAACGGCGCGGGGGAACGAAAAAAATTTTCCCAAAAACATTCCGGGGGTGGGAATTAAAGGTATAATGTTTTGTGGGGTTTTTTAAAAAAAACATAATAACTGTTGAAAAAGGCTTATTTTTTGGGAAAATTGAAAATTAATGAAATTTTGAGAAAAGAAAAACAGAGTCTCACCAACTAATTAAAACCCAAAAAGGGTTTCCCCGATATTCAGCCCTTAACAATGCGGAACAGGGGGGAAAAATGAGCGGTAGGAAAAATTTCGGAAATTTTTTTAGTTTTCGAGAGAATTAAATTTGATTGTTTAAAAAACCCATATATTTTTTTCCGGGGAGATAACTAAAATGAAGATGAAATGTAAATTTTAAAGTATATATATAAAATAACACTTCAGACAGGGATTTTAACAAATAAAAGGATTTTTTAGCAACCGTTGCTTTTTTTTGATTTACAGAAGATTGTTTTTTGGGCCCCGGCATTGCAGAACGGGGAAAGGGTCGCAGGGCCATTTCCCCCAAAAGCAAAAAGCAAGGCGCAAGAGGAAAATTAGTTTATTTCAACTGAATTCCAAATATAAATATAAAAAAACGGGTTTATACGGTTTATTATTATCGTTTTTATCATACCAATGCGTGAACTATTTTTTATTTAACCCAAATATCAAAAATTAAAAAGCTACCCTTCCTTTTGAATCTGAATTTGAATTAAAAGTTCTTAATAACTTAAAATAATTAAAAATTTTTAAATTAATTAAATTAATTTTAAAAAAATTAAAGACTAAAATATTTTATTGAAGTTTCCAGTTTTTCAGTCCAGAACGGATGGCGTTTTATCTAATTGTAAATTGGGAGTCAGAAAATAAACGGACGGAATATTGCCTGGAAGGGAGAAAATGAAAATACGCAACACTTGCAATGTCACTTGACTTTCTTGCTATCAACTATCAAAATATTTTAGAAGAAAACATTATTATTCAGCTTCATTTGTTAGCATAAAGTACTGATAAATGGTTTAAAAAACCTTTTTAGATCATCAGGTTTTATCTTCTCACAGGAAAAAAAGTTATTTTGCTCAAAAAGTGTTTTAAATTTTTTTTAGAACGTTTTCTGGTTTCCACCCAAAAAATTTTTAATAAAAAAAACCAGATTTTCCATTAGTTTTTATCTCAAAATTTCGAAAAACGTACGCAGCCTTCAGAAAAAATTTCTAATATGTTATTTCAGTTTTTTCCCAAAAATCGTTCCCTATCAAAATTTTTGGATGGATAGTTAATCAAAAAACCCACCTTTGATATACAGGAAGTTTGGTTAACTGGGCCAGATTGTTTTTATTTATTTATTTTTTTTTGTTTTTTTTATCTTAGGACCCAAACTTAATTTTTTTAGTAAAAAGAAATAAGAAAAGTAATAAAAATTATTAATTTTCAATTTTTGAATTTTGTAATGCAGAAACGACAAAAAAATGATACATTTAACTATGGGCTAAGCTGAGGCTTGGGGGAAGTGAATTATTAAAAGAAACAGTTTACAGTATTTATAAATAGGAACAGATTTAAATAAAATAATTTACTTTTTTTGCTCCCTTATACGGGTAATGTCGTAATGAGAGGTTAAAGCCCGCAAAAACGGCAAATTTTTTGGGAAAAAAAACTTTTGGATCCTGAAAAAAAAAATGGATAAATGAGGATTAATTAAGAGAAAAAGTCCTCTAAACGTGATGTAGCCAGAATCCTTTTTTGGATCCAATGCCGAAAACCCCAATTAAAAGGAAACCCCCGCCGTCTGCCCGTCGGAACACTACTAGCGCAAAACCATGGGGTTTTTTTTCAAATTAAAAAAAATATCTGTCTATCTATCAATTTAAGTTTAAATTTTTAAAACCATTTTTAAAATTTGGGGTTTTTTAGATAAAGCCCACGGAATTCTCGAAATTTTTAAAATTTTTCAAATTTTTTCTTTAAATGTATTGAAAACAGGCAAAATACACTTAAAAAGGGTAATTTTTTTTTCAGGAAAAGGGAAATTTTTAAAAAATTGAAAAAGTTTAATTTTCGGGTCTTCCCAAACTAAAAAAATTGAAATTTTCCTTCAAAAAAAAATTTTTGTCCAAATTATTTTCATTAAGATTTTGACATTTTTTGAAATTTTAATATTTTCCTGAAATGGTGTAAAATTTTTTAAAAAAAAAACAAAAAATGTTTTTTTGTCTTGTCTCTCATGCCATATTTCCCATTAGTACAATTTTTTCCCATTTTTTATTTATGTTAAACTCAAATAAGGAAAAAAATTTTTAAAAACCAAATTTTTTTTTAAAAATGAGCACAAATTCCGCATTTTCAGAAACACCCCAAACGCCATTTTCTAAAAAATTCCCAATTTTTGTTTCATTTTTTTCAACAAATATACTAATTGAGTGTTTATTATGATTTAAAATTCTTTTTTGTGTATTTTTCTTTTTTAAATACACAGATGTAATTTTTTTTACCTTCAATTTTTAAAATAGAACAATTGATTTATTTGATAAATTTTTGATTTATAAGTAATGTTTCCCTACTTGAATGAAGTTTTTTGAAAAAAGATTTCTGAAAAAAGTTTCAAATTCCCTTTACAGTAATGTTAATCGCCATTTTTTTTTAAAACACGTCTTTAAATTTTAAATTTAAAATTTCATTAAAAAAAGGTTTTTTCTTTAATATTTTGAATGTTAAAATTTTTTTAGGTTCTATTTTAAACCAAAAAAAGAAAAAGTCAAAAAAAGTGTTTTTGGTGAGATAAATGACATAGAAAATGTGGGAAAACCTTAAACCATTCCAAAAGGGGAAATTTGAAAAAAGTTACTAGAAAATTGCATTCGCTTGATACCTTTTTTGTCCTTTTTTAAAAATTTTTTCCCTATTTCATCATTTTAAATAATTTTAAAGTATTTTTTAAAAATTTTAGAGATGCAACAAATGTTCTTCACACAATTCCCGAGAACCATTCCATTTCTTCGTTCACAAATTTTAATTAATCGTTGAAATCTAATTTTGCCTATCAACACCATTGTGGGGGGCGGGGATTTCAGAAAAATAAAAACAGAGATTTCCCGGTCCCCGTTCAACAAAAAATTTCGGGAAAATTCACTTTAACGAAAAGGGCAGAATAATTAATAGTGATTTAAGATTGAAAGTTCATCTGACCTTTTTTATCAATTTTTATGTCATTTTTTTTTTGTTTTAAACATTTTTAAAAAAATTTTGAGTATTTTAATGATTTCATTGATTTCGGTTATCAAACCATCGTTTTGAGAGATCCAAAATCTCAAAAAGGCTGACCATTTTCATTTAACAAAGGTTACATCACCGTCGCCACCAAGATTGGGGTAGCAATGATGGTTTCAAAACCAAAACCAGGCCTTGGTGTAATTGCTTTTTTTTTGATCTTGCTGTCACTATATTTCTCCCAATTTCAATTAAAATAAAGTTTTTTTAAGAAAAGGTTTTTAGGGTTAACTAGCCACTGTCCCCCTAATTCGAGGCCCACTAACAAAATTAAAAACTTCTAATAACTTTTAAACGTTATTATAACAAACTTTCTTTTAAAGGGGCGAAATCTATATTTCATCAATGGGAAAAACATTTTAATATACATTCTTATTTTTTTAATTTAGTATGTAATTTTTTTGAAATTATCGAAGAATTGCATCCCCATTTTAAAAACGAAATATTTCCTTTAAACGGCCCAAAAATCCCGGAAATAACAGTTTAAATGTGCAGATACCCTTTTTAAAAAAATTCAAATATTTTTCACTTCAAGAACATTTTAATTTCCAACATCTGCTTTCTATTTTTTTCTTTGGAAGTTTTTTTTCTATAGTCACTAAATACCATAAATGTCCATGTACAAAATAAATTAAAAAAAAATTTTTTTGGGCCTGATTGACTTAACCCACATCACCCTCCCCCTTTTGGATGAGTTTTTTTTAAATTTCCTCAAACTAGTTTATTATTCTCAAAAAAATAATATTCTTCCCATATTCTCCCCAAAAAATTAGATTAATTTCCCATATATTTGGGGAGATCTTTAAAAGTTAGTATGTAAATTATAATATACAACATAAAACATAAAACACACACACACACACACACACACACACACACAACACAAACACACACACACACAAAAAAAAATATATATATATATATATATATATATATATATATATATATTTTTTTTTTGTTTTAATTTTAAATTTATTTTTATTATTCAAATGGGGTAAATATTTTATATATAAAGAATAAATATTTGGTGATTTCTTGGAGGGGACAAATTCAAACAGAAAAATTTACCCAAATTTAATAAAAAAAATTGAACTAATGTTAAAAAAAGATGTAATTCATAGATCATATATAATGTAAAAAAATGAAAAAGTGCTTTCAATAAATACAGAAAAACGAAACTATTTTTTAAGGTTTTTAAACCCGGGAAAGCCTTATATCCAAAACAACCAATTTTTATTTTTCACTTTTTTCAAAATCCCGATATTTAAAAAGATTTAAAAGTAAAAAAAAATAAAAAAATTTAATATTTATAAATTTTAGGGGAAAACAAAAATTTATTGGGGGCCATTGTATTTATTTCAATATTACGTCCCCGTCAAATTGGGGCTATGAGGTTTGGCCGAAGGACGGCCTTGGAAAACTAGAAAACTTGCAGAAGCTTCTATAATAATACGAACATTTTTGAAACAAAAGATATCAGGGTTTTGAAATTGTTTTCATTTTTTTTTCCTTTTTTCAAAACAAAATGTTACCAACTTGAATTTTTGGAAAAAAAAAAAGGGCCGTTTTTTAATTAAAAGTCTTCTACACCCTGTTGAACAAAATATATTAATTTTTTAATACTGTTTAAAAACATTTGCTTTGATTATTGTCTTAGTTTTCAAATAGATTTAAGCAGTTGCTGTATTCCCTTAAACTTCTTCTCTCAGACAATGTTTAATATTTTTATTAAAAAACTGTATTTTTTATTTTTAAACCCATAACGACCATAACCCCCAGGATCAGCGGATCAGTGAATGCTGGGAAATTTAAAATAAAATTTTCTTTTTTGTATTTTTTAGTTTTAAAAGGCCCCTCTAGTGGCGCCTAAGGGCCCGATTAGTAACAAAAAGACACCTATAAGAATATTTACCGCAAATGTGACCCCTTTTTTATTACAAAATTTTATTGATGCAAGTCTGGGCAAAGAACCCCGCTTATAATTCAAGTTTCAGGGGTTTTGTTTTTTAAAATGTTAAAAATGGGTGGATATTTTGTTTGGGGAATTTTAATTTAAAAAAAAACGAATTCCTTCAGATCAAAATCAACCAATTTAAGAAACATTGAGGAACAATTTTTTAAAAACCGTGCTAAATAGCCCAAGTGTTTGAAATGTCAAATTTCAGGGCCATGGCGCGGTCGCACATGAGATCAGAGTTAAGCTTTAAAAATTCCCCCTCCTTTCTTCCTACAATGAAGAATTTATCCTGTGTTGAACGGGGCAGGGGAAAAGGCCCCGGGCCCAAAGCCCTTTTTTCAAACTAGTGGCCCTTGTCTTATCGCCCCAGCTATATAAAAAAAATTTCTCCTGAAAGGTTTCAGCTTTTTCCAAAAAGGGGGTTTTAAAAATTTGGGAATTAGTTGATTCTCAAAAATATTTAATTGAAAAAAAATCTCATGCAATTATTAACTTTCATTCATCAACATCAATACAAAAAATAAAAACCTCTTTTTTCTTGTTTTATTTAAAAAGTAATATGTTACAACTTTACCTACAACCCATTCTTCAATAAATTAAGGGGAAAAAGGAAGGCAGAGAAAAAAATATAAATTTTTGAAAAAAAAAAGATCAAAAAACAAGTCAATTGATTTCAAAGTCATTTGTTGATAATCCAATGTACAGAATAAAAAAATTAGTAGTGGGCAGGGTTTTAACCAGACCTTCAGCACAAGAAAATACCCAACCAAACACGCAGATATTGTCCGTGGGGGGCATTTATGTGTTTTGAATTGTAAATGTTCTTTACGAAAATTTTTCAAAAATTGCAAAGTATGTTTTTTTTTTTAGACAAAACAAAAAAAAATTTTTAAAAATTTGTATTTAAAGATTGCACTTGAAATAAATTCAGATGTGTATTTGTGGGTTGAAAAAATATGTTTTATTGTCAAATAACCTTTAAAAAAAACTCATATTTTTTAAAAAACGGGACATGGGTGATTTGAAAAATAATTGAAGACAGATTGATTTAAAAAAAAATATTATAATTATCTTTTGTCTAACGGGTTTCAAAAAATTCCAAAAAGTAAGAATATTCAGGGAAAAGCCAGAGAGAAACATTGTTTGGAATTTTAGTTTTAGAGGAACATCATTTTAACAATAGATTTTAAGATTAATGATTTAATTTATTTAATAATTTTTTTAAATATCAATTTTCCATTTTTTTACACAATTCAACAGGGAAATTTTTAAAATTTATATGCCAAAATACTATAAAACAATTGAATATTTTAATATTGAAAATTAAAACATTGTAAAAAATGAGTTACTATGTTTTTTAAACACACTTGAAAGGTTGATAGCCCGGGGATCGTTAAGTTTTTCCCCGTAACTTACCGACCCGGGGGCCCCCAGAGTTAGTTCCACGTTGGGGTGTTAGTGGTTAATATAGGGCGAAAAAATTTGACCGTTTTGACGAAAATTTTAAAAAGTTCCCCCGGGGGGTAACTAAATTAACCCAAAAATTTTAAAAAATTATTTTCAAAAACGGGGCCTGGGTTCGGGCCAGATCGTTAATGGAAAATTAATTTTGACAAAATTCTAGGAATAGTTTAACTAGTGTTCACAGAGAAACAGGAGACAGACCAGGGGAAAATGGAGGGGGAGAGGGCGTTTTGAAATAATAAAAACACTCCCCTTTGGTAACTTAAGACCCCAAAAGGTGTATTTCCCCTTAAAAACTGCTCGATTTACTGAATTAATTTCATACCCCCTTTTAAATATTACTTTTTTTTACTCCCAATCTTTGAGAAAATAAAAAAAAAATTTAAAAAACACTTTCCCCACCAAGAGTTGGTTAACCAAAAAAAAGCACCCAATTTAAAAGTCAATTCCTGCCCCCCCCGAATGCAGTTGTAATTTTTTAAAATAAAAGGGGGCCCCCCAACTTTACCCACAACTTCAAACGGTTCAGGGTAACGAAATACAGGTTTTGCTAACAATGCGGAATCATGGGCAAGTAACAAAGAAATTGTTTATAATTTTTAATTTTTGAGAAATTTAATCATCTTAATTTTTTTTTTTAAAATTTAACTATATTTTTTATCACCAGCAAAAGGAAGATCAAAAAGAAGATTAAAATGTTGTATCATATGCTAATATTTTATAGTAACTTGAGTATAAAATTAGGATTTTTATATTGGTTTTAATTAAAGGGGAATCGGGACGCCCAACCCTGCTTTTGGGGGGGATTACAGGGGCCCAGACAGTTGGGTTTGACTGAGAGGGTCTTCAAAATTTTTTTAAAAAATGACTGACCCAAAAATATAGTTTTACTAACCAAAAAAAGAACAATTGGCTTTTCGAAAAGTACTTAACGCAACACCAATTAAAAATCTGAACATTTATACTATCATTTAAAAATATCATACAATAGCTATCTTCTAGAATATCACAAGCATTTGATAGAATCTGGGACCAAGTTAAAATATGCAAAAACAAAAAAAGGGGACCCATACTACTTAACGGGAAAAACAAAAAAATTTAGAAAAAGAAAATTCCTGCAGTAAATAATCACCACCAAACCCCCAAAAAAATAAACCGGCACCCCAAGGATCCCCTCTACAACTCTTTTAAATATATTGTGAATTCAAGTTGCACCCCCATACAATGGGCCCCGTTTGCTGACGAAAACAATTTACCATCCGAACCTCACCACAGCAATCAAAAAAAGAATAAATATATATAAACAATTGAAATGGGCAGCAAAGTCAAAAAAAACTCAATCCAATTAAATGAGCTAAGATATTCACACAAGCCCATATACCTCTCCTCCCCATTAACATTAAACAATGAAAGATAATATACCCATCAAACAACCAAAAAAATACTTAGGTCTAAACATTGATAAAAATAATGAAACATCCATTAACAAAAAGTAAAAAGGGAAAAAAAAAACTATTCAATTAAAACCATTAATCAATAGAAACAGCCATCTACCATAGACCCCCTTTAAAATTATAAAACAATAGCGACCCCCCCTACTTTTGATCCCAATTCAAATGCATAGAACCAATCTTAAAAAACCCAAATTAAAAAAATCAGTTCTTAAAAATTACCAACGCCCCATTTTTCTACTAATGCACAGCTCCATAAAAATTAATTTTCCAACCCATCCCAACATTCTATACCTATCCACCCAAATTTATTCCAACCTAATGCAGATAAAATTCTGATTCAATCTAGCAGAAACCCCCCCCATTCCAAAAGAAAAAAATAAGTCCCCCTTTTATTTTCAAAAAATTTTCCGAAAGGGACTCTGATTGGGGGGGCATTAGTTTTCCCCGCCCGCAAGTATTGTAAGATTAATTTTATTTAGTTAGTAAGTAAAAAACATATGTGAGTTAATGTAACTGGGGTTTTAAAACAAGGCAATAAAAAAAAAAAAAAACTGAGAGGGTGGAATGGGAGATAAGAGGCATAACTACAAATTTTGGTGTTGACACAGACATCACACAAAGAAATCCAATTTTTTAAGAATCGGAAGGGGAGTTTTTTTTTCCTTTTAAATTTTTTGGGATTTTTCCCTTTCCAAAATTTAAAACTGATCGTTACAAAGAACGATAAAAAATTGGTAGCGAAAAGATGATTTTAAAATAAAATAATTTTCAAAGTGAAAAAAAGCCAACCACCGTCTCTTCGTTGGTAAATGTTTTTTTTAACAAAATTCCTTGCCCATTTTGCAACCATCGATCTGTTTTGAAGGGAAAAAAAAGGTACATTTCCGTCTTCTGATTTTCAAGTTTGAGGCAGCATTTTTGTTATGAAATAAAAGCCCCAATCGGGATGAGTTGGGAATGCGATATTTTTTTGTTAAAGTTTGGTAAATTTACGAAAAAACTCAAAATTTGTTTTTTATTTTTGTTTTTGGTAGTCGTGTTTAAATAGGAAGTTTGGGTACCGTGAAAATAAGAAAAAATTCAACTATTTTTTTGAAAAAAGGGATATTAAATGAAAATTTTTAAAAATTCTTTCCTTCCCCATATAGTAAAAAATAATGTCGTGTTTCGAAATTGATTTCGTTTTTTTAAATATAGAAATGATTTTTATTATTATTATTATTTGTTAAAATATTTTTTATTTCGTTCTTTCGATTACGTTGATTTAAATTTCAAAAGAAGATAATTTCAACTCAGATGAACAACTGGGAAAAATTCTATTTAGATCGTTATAATTGATGTTTGTTCATATGTTTTCATGTCAAGATCATAATTGCTAAATTTAACCCCTTTCATCCACCCCCCTTCCCAACCCCCTCCCCTTAAACAAAAAGTATCAATTGAAGGCCATTCCCAAAATGGGTGTTGCAAACGCTCCCCGTTTTAAAAAATCGATCCCAAAAATCAAATTTTTACTTAAAATCTAAATACTAAATATATACATCTTTTTTATTCCGATGTTCATGATCCACCCATTCTGATGAAAAATATATAGTTAAATTTTAAAAAATAAAAAGATGATTAAATTTCCGAAAACAAAAATAAAAGAGAATTCTTCCCACATTTCCTTCCCCATGACTGTTCCCCGCGAAAATGCAACTGATACCCAAAAACTTTAGAAGTTAGGGGGGTGATCCATTTTGATGGGACCCCCGGTCCCCCAAAAATTTAAAAAACCCTTTTAACATGACGATGAAAAATAAAGGGGGTTACAAGGAATGAATAAGGATGAGAAATACGTCCGTAGGGGAAAACCCAAAAGGGTTTTAGGTAAAATTTGGGTAGCTATTTTTTTGAATTTAAACCCTCAAAATATTCAAGCAGTTATTTCAAATTTAAAAAAAACTAAAATTTTATTGAAATATTAAATATATGACAAAAATTTTAAAAGGTAACTTCTTCATCCAAAATGTTATTTTTAATTTTAAGATTATGTTAATGTTTCTACTTAGAGACAGGGGGCACGCCGAAAGAACAAAATGTAAAAAAAATTGAGGATATTATGATTAGTATGTCGGTAGCTTCATTGTTGAAATGACGACTGATTTTTTCATATGCTCAAAATTTTCTGATTTTCCCGAAGATGACCCAGCATATACGTATTTCGAAGACTTGTCCATGATTCCTGATGTTGAGGATAAGCGTGACCCAAACAATACACTTAGATTCAGGGTTATTTCAAAAGCATTTGTTAGTGCGAAGGGAAAAATAATGTTCTAGGAATTTTTCTGAACTTGGAATAATTGAATTTAAAAAATGTTTATTTTCAAACTTTGCCCCTTTATTGATATTTACTTAACTGCATACGTACGTTCCCTTCCTTTAATTACAAAAGTCCATAAAAAAAATAGTCAATACTATATTATAACGTATTATTACCTTTTCGATATTTTATGCTGATGCTATATGCTTCAAAGGCAAGACTTACGGGTTGAATAAATTGGATGTTATAACAATTATTTCGTATTTGGAACGTGTGAAAACTGAGAAGCCAAACTTTTGTCTTTTTTTATACGTGAAGATAATTAATGTAAAATTGTTTTTTTGTATATTTTAAATTTTAAAAAATTCCCAATTTTATATGTAAAGAATTTTCCCCAAAAAGGGGGAAAGGTTTCGAGGGGAAAAGGGGTGTTGATTTACGCTTAAATAAATTTTCGCCTTGAAACGTGTGGGGAAGGGGAAAATTTTTAAAATTTCTGGAAAAATTATGATCATTTTGCTTCCAAGGTGAAGATTTTTCGAGCGAGAGTAGTATTTTAAAATTTTTGCTGTAATTGTTAAAAAATGGAACTTAGAGTATTTAAATGAAATGAAAAAATTTGGGGGCTGAAAAATAGGAATATCTAACCAGCAAAATTTCTAAAAGTGGTTTGCTTTTTCCCCCCACCCCCCCTTTGGGAACCCAAATGTATTTGCCGGGAAACGCCGTTGCAAAAAGGTTTGTAGAAAAGTTAGCGTGGGGAAAGCCAAAAATAGTTGTCATGACATGCAATTTTTTATAAACAATTACGATCTGAAAAAGAAAGAGATAGCGCTAATCGAATTGCAATTTCATCTGTTTAAAACCAGTTTAAAAAAATTTTTGTTTGAAAATTTAAAAAAGTATAAACAATTTTAAATTTTTAACTAAAGGGGGGTTCCTTTTTACTTGACTGCCAAACAATGAATTGGGGTTGGAAAAATGGGGCATAAAGCGAAATCCATATAATTAATTGTTTTTACAATTGCGTATCTCGAAACCAAAGGCAATGATCCCGGGTTTGGGTTGGGGGGTTTTTCATCTTATTAAAAGGGGAAGGAGAGAGAATAAAAAATTTAAAAAATTTTTAAAATTAAAAAATTTAATTTTTTCAATTTAAAGTGGGGAAAGTTTTTGATGTCCCAGAACCAAAACCCGGGGTTAACAATTTTAACAATTAACAATTTTATAAACAATTGGGAAAGGGGCTATTCTGGGGATTTCCCCAAATTTCCCTGATTTGGTATAGAAAATAACAATTTTTACATGAGATGCAAATTAATTGCAATATCTGTTTAATTGTTCTTTAATTTAAATATACAAATTTTTTTGAATTTTACTTTCTTTTTTTTAAAATGTTTCTAGAGTCCTAACGATTAAGAAAGCATTTTGATTTTTTCTAATGTAATATACAGTTGAACAATTGAAAATATGCAATTATAATGTTTTTTTTTATCGAAAAACTTTAAATGTCATTTGATAAAATTCATAAATTTGTTTGGGCAAGAATATTGAATTTAAATGTTTTAAAAACTAAACGTTCTAAAATTAGTTTATTTTATCTGTATCAATGTAATTTTTCCAAAAAAAATTTTTAAAAATGGTTAATGCTTGTGTTCATATACATTTCAATGAATTTACTTTCATGTTCATCAAGTGTTTCTTCCATGTATTTTTTTTTGAAAAATCTTCCCCATCGAACTAGCAAAGCACCCTTTTTTAGTTAATTTTTTTGGGATTAAAGAGATTGGCTAGATGGTTTTTGGGGGCCCCGCCTGCGACGTTTTTTCAACAAGGGGCCAAACTGAACCCAGGGACGGCCGCGATCAATTTTGTTTTAGTACACAAACAGCGTCCCCTTTGGTTCTTTTCATGAACGTGTTAAAATTTTGTTATTATTTAACACAAATTTTTTTTAAAATGATTATGGGAAATTCTTCATTCACAAACAAAACCGGGAAAAGTGAAAACATTGAAACATAACATCGATGTTAAAAATGGCGTTAATATATGATGTTTAAAGGTGGGTGTTTTACAAAAAATGAGGGGAAAAAAAGTCATCGATGTCGCATCCCCGAAATTACATCAAATGACGTCTTGCATTTAATTCCAAGACACTGTTACAGGACGGTTTTTAGTAAAATATTACCCACATATTGTCCATTTTTTTAAAAAAAGAACCCGGGAAATCCGGGGCTTTGAGATTTACCATCGGGTTTGGTGCATTCATACTTGCGCCACTTATAATAAAACCGTTCTTTTTCATTCTTCTGTCATCTAAATTAATTTCAATAAAAGATCTTTTTTCATTTGTAAAAAAACATGATAGAATTAATACGGATGAAGAGCGAAATGGACGTAAACCGCGGTGCAGTCCATCGAAACACTAGCTGAAACGTATGATACAGCGTATAAATCATTATTCAGTGCCGTCCAAACCTGCCTAATTAGGTGGTAGCAAGACCACTACGCTTAGCTCAGCGATGACGCCCCATCGCAGTGGTAAGAGCGCCGCGGCGATCGCCGCCGAACGTCACGCGCGCAGTTCTCATTACGCAGGCCCTCCTGTCCCCGTCCCCCTCACCTTCCGCCCACCCTCTCCAGCACCTGCCTTCGCCCTCCCCCAGCCCCGCCGCCTGCAAGTTGGGAAGGCGGGGCGCCACTGTCTGCGGCCGGCGCAACGAGGCACTGCGGAGCGGGACTGCGGGCGGGGCGCGACTGAGGGAAGGGTGGGCCACGACGAAGGGCGCGGGGAGGGTCGAGACTGGCATTAGGAGAGATGGAGGCGTGGCGGAACGCGAGGCATATTGGTCGGCGGTGCACTCAGGTTTGTTCGCGGGTGGCGGGCGGAGAGGTGGCGGGTGGCGGGAAGGGAGGTGGTTCGACGGCGGGGAGGAGCGAGCCGAAAGCGCAGCTCCGTCGCGGCCCCCGCCTCCGCCTCCGCCCCGCCGTGCCCCGTCGCCGATTTGGCCACTCGGGCGTATCCGGCGCTGGAACTCGTTGCGAGCGCCGCCCTCTGCCGCCGCCCTCGCCGCCTCCAGCGCGCTCCTTGTCTCCTGCAGCCGCGCAGCCCTTGCGACTGCCTCGCCGCCCTCCGGGCGACGGCGGCAGTGACCCTTCGTTATCAGCAGCGATGCCCGTGCCTACTTCCAAATTGCACTTCGAAAAGACGAAGCTACTTGTTTCAAGATTGAGTTCTTCGATCTGAATTTCCATGAGACTGACATTTTGTGATCGACGGCCAACGGAAAATTGTGTCGGCAAATGCCATTTCTGAGTTTTGGAAAGAATCTTACATGCGGAAAAACGGATGTGGATGGAAGCTCGGAATACTGAACCAAACACTGCTTCAAGTGACTAGCGATATTTTATTTGTTTACACTGATGCATTGAACAGAATGTTCCTGTAATATTATAATGGAATACTACAAAGAAACATGCAAAATATTATATGAGCAATCTACAATCAAAACCATTTCAGTCCATTATATTTCAATTCATAAAACTTAACAAAATAAGTTTTCTTGTATTTTGCTATCTTTGAAATCATTTAAAACTCACAAATATACTGTTCAAATCGAGCTTATTCTCATATAACGAAGAGAGTATATTCTGTTCTTCTATATTTGTGAAGCGAGAAGATCGTTTGAAATTTATTGTAAACTTTTCACGAAAGGAAAGAGTCTTTGATAGCAAATGCTGCATATTGTATATTCACAAATGTAAACAGTTTTAGAGGCAACTCGGAAAATAAGATCAACTGGGATTTGGAAACTAACCACTGTCATTAGAGCTGGACACAAATACATTCAGTTGTGAACCTCTCGACATGAAACTAGCGCGCCCGCTATGTCCAGAATGCTAGTTCGAGACATTTATCTACCTTTCGTGTTAGTAAAATACATTTTGGGCTATTTTCATGTTAGTCTTATTGATACATTTGTCAATGTGGGTGTGATTATTCCCGCCTTTTGTCGCTTCGGTAGTTTCGTTTGTCGCACTTCTTTAACGACAGCCGTTTGTCGAGATATTCTGTAAAATGTTCAGAGAAGAGGGTTTATATTTGAAAGCTCACCATCGAGATAAAAATGCCGACGGTTTAACTTTTTAAAAGCTTTTTAAAACTTTTTATTTTGCTTGATAAGTCATAGTAAACACTTTGTATGTTTAAATAAGAGTTATGAAACATTTAGCATAACATAATATAAAATGCCATGTTAGAAAATGTTATTAATGTCTATAATACAGATCAATGTGTTATTAAAACATTATGATTTAAATATTTATTTATTAATTATTAATATTTTGTTTATTTACTGCTTTTTATTTCTTAGGAGTAAAGTTACGTCCTGTAAAATCAACTAATTGAAAACTAATCGTAGTCATTTAAGCCACAAAACCTCACCACTCATGAATGTTGATGGAGGAGGAATGAATGGAGGCGGCGGCGGTTGGGTAATGAAGCTCGAAATAAGTGCTGTTAGGTGGACTGTTTACTTCAAACTGTGTACAGTTCCTGATGAAACAAGTACTGTTAGTATTCTATTTTATATATTTATGACATCTCTCAACACTTGAAATTAACAAATTGAAAAATGAAAATAACAAATCAAGTAGACTCTATCATATACAGAATATAGTTAAATTCTCACGTAAACCTTTTTCAAACATTCATCTTTCAACAATCTTAAATTATTAACATTTCACACTTCTCTAAGCACAAATCATCTAAAAGCAGACAACAAAGGGTGCTCCATAGAGTTAATAGGTAGGACTACTCTTCCACTAGCCGACAAATGAGCTACGTGTTGCACAGGCGGATACTTCTGGTCTGCCCAGCAAGCGAGTGGATGGATTCAATCTCCGCATAGCTTCGGTCATTCCGCACGCAAACATCGTCGGACGAAGGTGAACGAAAAGAGCCTCGGCCGGGAGCAGAGGCGGAGCAGCGTCGAGGGCCGGGGCCGCGAGGCGGCGAGCGGGGAGGGCTGGGTGGTGGGCACGCGCTTCGAAGAAGTCTGAGACTGCGGGGAAATCTCTCAATCATAGTCCGCGGTGAGCGAGCGGCGCGGCGGAGGCGGCGGGCGGTTGGGTAATGAAGCTCCGCAATAAGCGCGAATAAAAGGGCGAAGGGCGGAGGCGCGGGGCGCGGCCGGCGGCGGCGCGCGCGCGATGAGGGCGCGGAACCGGGCCGCTCGGGGCGCTAATTGCGCAGGCAGATTAACACGGCGTGGGCCGGACCTGGCAGGGCGGCGGCGGCGGCACGCAGCGGCCGCGCGCCGCCGGGACCTCCGGAGGCGGAGACGCAGGCGGCGCGCGGTGGGGTCGGCCCCAGGGGCGGGGCGGGGAGGGAGGCGCGCTGGAGCGGCGGGCGACCGGCAGCGCGAGGAGCGCGAGGCGCGCGGCCCACGGCGGCCCCCCGCCTCCGCCTCCGCCCCCGGGCGCGCAGCGCCGCGCGCGTATTCGCGCCACGTCCGTCGGCCGCGCTGACGCCGCGCCGCTGCGCAGGCGGTCGCCGGCCGCGTCCCCGCGCTCCCTCGCTCCGCCCATGACGATGTCTACCCTGAGGTCACTTTCCTGTCGCGCTCTGTGGTCACCGTCCCCACCTCCGCCCGCGCGCCCCTTTCTTCCCCGTCTCCCTGGGCGACCGGACCGCACCTGCCCCGCCGCGACTCCGGCGCCGCGCCGCTCTGTCGCACCGCAGACCCTTCTTTTTCCATAACGGTGGCTCTGCTGATGCAAAGAGGAGTGAATATTGATTCCAGGCGCCACTCTACTAAGGTCATTGATTCCGTAAGTGAAGTGCCTGTCATAACAAAGGAAATGGCGGTGATCCTATCCACTAGAACATGAGATTTGGCACCGACCTACACGTCCGATTGAGAGTTCTCCTGATATTTTTCCCAGTGATGCTTAAACCAAACAAGCTATGTGTTTGACTGGTCACTCGGCATGAGCGACGGTGTAGTTATGTGTATGTGTGTGTGTGTGTAAGAGGAGGAAAGGACAGGATGAGGGAGAGATCGCGCAAGGGCTTGGCTCATTTTGTAGGCTACTGTTCTGTCATTCGCCTGAATTCATCGGAAATACCAAGGATATCCACCGGCCCTAGAATAGTCCTCCAGACACGGTGAATTTGGCCCAGATACGTACCAGTGTCACAACTTCACCAGTCAGTCAAACCCAATATTACTTCAGAAACGACTTCATTGCCACAGAAATCTCTCAATCCGCGTGCTGCAACCACACGTGTAACAATGCCGGCGCTGCACCTCTCCTAATCACTCAATCCACTCTCACCAACTTCCACATACTTTCAGAAGATCGGCTTGTATTGTTCGCAATTCAAAATTCTCTCTCTTCACTATTCCAATCCACGTCATTTCGTTATACTTTTGCCCAACAATTGGTACTAACTACAGTCCTCCATTCTGCAGAAATGGTACCCAACTTCGTCGAGTTACTCCACCATTTCCCCTCTACGAGTAACTCCTGACACCAATCATACCAATCGAAGTTATCTCATCTCTCCACACCGTCGGGCCCATCCACGGTCGCATCTCCGATGAGCTATCTGTATGTATTCAGCTTGCACCATCCTCCGTCCGCGCCTCGGCGCTGCCCTCTTGCTCCTCGCAGCGGCGCGTCCTCCACCGGTGCGCGCGGAGCGTCGCGACGCTCGGCGCCCGACGCCCGGCGCCCGGCGCTCGGCGCTCGGCGCTCTGTGGCGCGGCGCGCTCGCGCTGACCCGCTGCGGCGCCGCCGGCCGGCGCGTCACGCGGCGACCAGGTGGCGCGCGTGCCTGCATTTGCATGCTATCACTGCGCGCCGAGACGCTCCAGTCCTGATTTATCGAGCAAAAGTCGCGGCGGCGCAGGCGCCAGTCCCCGCCACCGCTGCTTCGCCGTCGCCGTCGCGCGCTCTGCCGCCGCCGCTGCCGTGTGCCGCGCGCAGCTCGCAGCTTCTGGACGCGGCCTCTTTATTCGCCGCCGTGCGTCCGCTTGTAGCAGGCGCCGCGCCAGTTCGTGTGCTGCCTTGGTGCACAGGCGATTTCCAGGCTCTTTTATTCGAAATTTCCTTCTGCAGCGGATTAGCGCTTATGTGTGTTACAAATAAACATTCATAGCTAAATTCATTAGCATCACTCAGAGTGAGGCAAGTCCTCTGAGTTTTCATAAACAGTTAGTCTCGTGGAAAGAGAGATAAGGAATAGAAATTATAGTGAGTTACAAATTACTACTGTTCGGGCAGGCAGGAAATGGGTTTTATGGGGTTCGCATTTCTTCTGGGAAAATCGTGATTGGATTCTTCTTCTTGTTGCAAATTTACCAGAAGGAAATTACGTGGGCTGAGAAACCGATAGGCTTTGTAAATTTTATTTGAAAGATGAGAGAGGAATTAAGTTATTGAGGCAAATCAAATTCCTTTTAAAACTGATTATTACAAGCTTTGAAGTTAGCTAGTTAGTGATTTTGAGTGGTATAAGCAGAGCTAGGATGGAAGAAGATTAGTGTTAAACGAGATACGTACCGAACAATGGTAGGAAGTTGATTGAGTTAAGAGGGCATGGTGAAATGTAAATTGAATCGTTTAGTTATCACTGTGACTAGAATATTTGAGAGGATACGATGGCTATGCATGGCTAAACGAGAGAGAGGTGATTGAAGATGGTCGATATGTTCTGATCTGAATTTGGTGCAAATGCAAAGAACTTCTTGGTTATTTACTACCCAGCAGGGTGGTTTGCATTGAAATCTCCGATTGCTGGAGTTAGCTGATTGAGAAAATAATTTATATCTGCTGTGAATATAACGCAATAATTGGTAGTTTACATACACCAGTATTTTGGGACTTCATTTAGGGTTATTGCAATATCGTCGCGAGGTAAATGTCTCCTCTAAATCCTGGTACATACAAGTTCTGGAATTGGTACTTTGTACATGATCCAAAAATATCCTACATCCGAAAATGTTCCATAACCATGTTTTAGCTGGACCTACTGGCATTCTCAAAGCGTGGAGCTTATTCGGAGAAGTTTGGACTGATCGTGAATATTTGCAGACGTACGAGTTACGTAACGTGCAGTCTAACTTGTTTTAAAGCAAAAATTCCCATTTATATGGCAGAACCAGGTTGCCTCAAGCAATTATTAGTTCTATATTTGAGGGGATCTATCAAACCCATCTCTTCCCAAGGTAATATTTAACCACCACTGGAGTTTCAATGGCCGGGGTCGTCATCCCGGACAAAAGGAAACTGTGACACGAGCTCTGGTAGAGCAGGTGTTTTACCGTTTGCCATCAGGAGTGTATAAAATTGACCCGGTACGAATTCACCTGTTTTGCTAAAAGTTATCCCCAAGCAACTGAAATTAAATTAAATTGTTTGCGCATGAGCAACCCTGAAGCAAATTGCCGACTCGAACGGTACCACCAAAACTTGCGTTATTGAGCAGAATCACCAGACCAGAATTGCAGATTGATATTCGCATTTTATTTTGGGAATTCTGTGCACTGACCATTTGCGAAAGCCGTTTATTTGATTTTCCCGGGAGCATTTACATTTCATGGCATGTATTAAAACCGACATTTCCCAAAGAATGAGGAAGAAGTACCAGACGCTGAAGTACTCAAGAGACGGCCCAAATCGCGTATGCATTTGCGATGGATTAATTCTTAGAAAATTCTCAAGATCATTTGAAGTAAAACTACATCCCGCACTCTCCCTTCCATCAATCTCAGAAATGGTGTTGCTGGAAGTTGATACCTCTAAGGAACAAGCCCAAGAAACCAACCAAAAAGAAATGAGCTATTTCCGAGTACGAGGATCAATTCCAGGTACACGTTGACATCGTGAAAGAAGCTGGAGTGCTCATCCCTCCCACCCCCCGATACCTGACTCCTTTTACCATTTTTCTGAGGAGAAACGAACAGGTGAATTGGTCACGATGAATGACATAACATCGAGAACCAATTAAACACCTACCCACACCAGAATCAGTACTCTTAGCTCAAGAATACCCTGGGTGAACACCTACCTCCCCCATGAACACACCGGGCCACAGGTGACCACCAGAAACCGCGGAAATCTTGCATTAGTCAACAACTCGGCCAAGACCTCTCGTTCCAACCAATCTCGGTACTTTTCTCGCCTCTGACCTTTGGTTCACGCAGGGCGTTCAAAAGCCGTAGCCGCCGCCAATAAAGCACGAGTTCCTGGGGAACAGCGCCCTAGCTACAGTTCTTAGTTTCAGGCGTTTTTATATCTAGGTGGTTTACGCCTACACCATCCACTTCGCAGCCAGGCAACCACTGTACCACCCGCAGCTGGTATCCACATTCTCACTTGGCAAATGCGGGGCAGCAGGACAGTTTCTACCGCCATTTGTGCTCTTCTCTCCCCTTTTTTTCTTCTCTCTGTTATCTCTCTTCTTTCTAACCTCCCTTTCTCTTTCTCCTTCCCTTTACTATTTACTCTTCCCCCTTTTCATTTTTTCCCCATTTTTCCTTTTATACCCTTTTCTCTCAACCTTTCACCTTTCCACTAAAATAACGTAATTAATGCATGTTTTCGAGAAGAAATCTGACGAGAGACAATTGTGCCTGCTGGGAACGTAATAACGATGCCTGAGCCCTGCGCTGGCGCAACCCGCCTCGTCAGACAGCACGGTGACGCTTTCCCGAAGAATGTACCCAAACCCCACGCACCATGGCTCGCACGAGTGGCAACGCTGCAGAATCGCATTCTTGCAAGCGCGTAGTATTCTTCGTAGTGTCCACACACGTAGCAACGACACGGGGAAAAATTAGTTTCTCCGTTCTAAAAATGTTGAACGCGCTATTCTTGTTGGCTTTTTATCTTTGTGCACCGCCCTCATTTTTTAAACTGTCACATCATGTCTTTCATTTCGACTTGGATGCTCCCAACAGAACCCTGACCCTTGCAAAATTTACTTGCAAATCAACGCATTCAGTGTTTTTGAGGCAAACTGTAACACAATTAATACCCTGACCTAAATATTTTTACTACTGTTACAGAGTACAAATCACTATATTATCGTTCAGAACTCCTGCAATGACATCTAAATTGTAGCGTCTCGCAAGAAGGCACGGACTGTCTTTGCTCCTTAGAAGACCTCCTGCACCGGTTTGCCGGTAAGCGAGCGTCTCCAACCAACAGCAGTGTGAGAGTTCGCTGAGGAACTAGCGGCCAACATAACGGCCTCGTCTACATAATACATCCCCGATCCCAAAGAGCAATGACGAGATGTTTACGAACACATCGATCTCTGGAGATTTTTACCAACTCCACCATTACTATGTTCCATCAACTACAATCAGAACTCCGTGACATCGAAATCTCATGGACTATTACCCACCGCTAGCTACGTAGCCTTTAGTCTCATCTCTAAGCTCCAAAGAGGTGCAGAAAATCATCCTGGGAACTACAATTGTGGAGGCGAATCACTTGTCACGAAGTTTTATCCGAAGAGGGGTTTCGCTGAACATTTGAACATGCCGATCTCTCGTTTTCCGGTGATATGTTTGTTATATTTCCCCCTGTAATGCCCTTTCGGCATAAAACCTCGCTCAAAACGCGAATTTTACGAACTAGAGTAGGTCCGCAAGTTGCCATTCTTTTTCCCCGCCCGCAAACCTACATTCTTTGTTTCCGTACCTTCCTTTCAACCACAGCCCGCAAATTGTACCACAGTGCTGCTATCTAATGGTATTTAACATGTCCAGACATCCCGTAAATATACATAGTTCTTTGAACCATTTCAACGAGCTGCACTAGACGCCGAGTTCTCCTCTGACCCCCAGACTTTCTTCTTTGATGGAGATGCTCATTTCTGTCTTATCGCAGCTTTTCTAAATTTTCAGAATATCCCGCTCGCTGCAATAGTGGCACAACTAAACAATTTGACATCACACACTCTCCAGAATTGTAGATTGTTCTACCTTCAGCAGCAGCAACAGCAGTACAGCCAAAAAAATGGAAGTAGGAATACAAGAATGATGCATTCAGGTGACATTTCAAACTCATATACCTCAACATCTAATTTTCTGAATAGTGACTATTGCAGCCCTCTAGCGATATGTATGCCCTGTTATTTCATTCGTCCTGTCTCCTTTCCTTACATGATCAGACAGCAGGCCCTGATCACTTCTCCTTTCTCGCCCAACTCACCCAACCACCCCCCTGGCACTTCTCCTTTCTCACCCAAGTCAAAAACATATCCTGCCCTACCAAATTGGAGTTCTTTTCCTCTCGAATTCTTACACTCCCACCCCTTTGTTCAGCTCCTGGCAAACATTGGTTTCTACCCAACCCCAGCCATTTTACGCCACTGTTTGGTACTGCTCATACTGGGTTGAAGCATAGCTCCATTTAATCTTTTGAGTACAACCAGAATCTCGTTGATTATGAAAACTCTCTGGAAAGTATCACCAATTTTTTCAGTTATTATATGGCCCGACCCCCATCAGGTTATTTCTGGTTCCACCGTTCAAAATAGACATCCTACACTCTCGACAGGACGGAACCCCGGGTGAGCGTGAGACAGATTTCCGGAGTGTGCACTTCTCATTGTTATCCTTGTCATCATTGCCATCAAACTTCATCTGGGATGTGCACGAAAAACACAAGGGACACCGAACATCGACAACCCCTCCCAATACCCGTCATCCAACATCAACATCATTGCGTTCATAATACTCCCAACGGGGGATTCCTGGTGTGCCAAAGTATTGCCGCTTTGATAACTTAGTACCTGTGCTCGGCCTTGGGGCATTAACGAGTTTGATAATCAACATCTCTCGCATGATTCGTTAACACACAAAATATTGGGGCGTCAAGGGTCCAGTAAGAGCGGTATCGCCAGTTATTTCCTCACTTTCCCTCGTTGCGTCTTTTTTATATTCATTATTCTGGATTAGATCAGCCATTTGATATTATTAATTTCCCCTGTATCACGAGCACGGGGTATGCGTTGGCGTGGATCTTTTCCGGAGGGAGGGCGGTCGCAGGTGACGGGCTCCCCACGCGTCTGACAGGTAGCTAGCTGGTGGATAGTGGTCCATTACCGCTGACTGTGTGTGGCTATTTGTGGCAGGCGCCCCAGGCATCCACTTCCTCTCTTGTAACTGCACCAGTGTGAGGGGTGCCCCATACGCGTCACCACTCACCAATACGCCACGCCTTCTTCGCTGTCTGGTGACGCCGCGTTGCAGGCTGAGGCTACGACGCCCGGCCTCTCAGCCTGCCACGGTGTCCCCCGGAAAGCAATAACAAAGACTTGAGCCGTGGAACCCAGTTTACAAGGCCGCCCTGGTATATGAGTGCATTTACTGAATCTGGGGTGTGATGATTTCTCCTACATTGTACATTATACCTTGTCAATATTTTCTGACCCTGCCCGGGGACTGATGGTCACCAGGAATTTTCGTATAAATCCATCTCCTCCACGGGCACAGATATTAAATTTGATTCTATCCTAAAACACCGAATACCATCAAAAGTTGTGACGTCCTATTTTTGAAGTAGATGAAGTAGAGTTTGCCGTCTTTCCCAATTTTTCTATCAGGACCCAAATATGGATTCTGATTATACCAAGGTTAAAATTTTTTTCTCTGTGTATAGCAACTGATTTATCCATTTCGTTGCGGGGCCCTGTAATACGTTTTGAAAAAGTTCGTCGATTTTCCCCCAGCATAACTTTCTCTCTACTCCGTAGCCAGACCATAATAGGAAAAAACGATGCTATGGTGTCGTTCATCCTCCATTAAGGCAATTAACTTTAATTTCACAAAATCTGAGTTTAAAATTCTTTTATTTTAACATAATGTTATAGCAAATTTATTCCTAAAATTATCACGGCTTTCTACATCTAACAAATGCCAAAGGAATTGGATTTAAAATGTTTGTCATGCCACCTCTAGGAAATTAAAAAAAAGGTTTTCATGACGCACAAAATTTCTCACATACTTTTAACGGTTTCGTAATATTATATTTCTTTTTTTTGTAGCCCACTAATCCTTCAGTCACCACTTCAAACTCTCTCTCCCATGTCCATATACTTATCTCTGTCTCCTCTCTCCCCCTCTCTCCTCTCTCCTCTCTCTCTCTCTCTCCCCCTCTCTCCTCTCTCTCCCTCCTCTCTCCCTCTCTCTCTCTCCACAACAGCACACACACAGACACATCAAAACTATTAGCACACTTTCTTCAATTCGCAACGGTTTCATCATTGAAAAGACTCGGTAATAGAATCCGCTGCCCTTAGTTAACATCTTACGTCTCAACCGTCTACGCTATTGTCATAAGAGAGAACAACTTGCATTGTGTAAACCAACACAAAGGTGCATTTACACAAACATTTAACCTTCAAAAGAAATTATTTAAAATTCTGTACACAAATGCATTAAATTAATATATTAATATACACATTAAAACATGAGATGTTCCAAATCTTTCATTTGTGTAATTTTTGAACCAAAATTTTAATCTGAAAAAGTTTGTTTTTTTGTCTAATGCTTTGTTTTCTATCTTAAGAAAACATTTGAAAATTGAAGCATTTTTTGAAAAATCTTGAAATATTTTGGGAAAAGTTTAATTAAAGTCACATGAGAACTACTATTTCAAAAACTAATCTAAATGATATTAAGACTCACAATTGAAAAATCTAGTTTAAATTGAAGGAATGGCAACGATCAAAAAGGTAACTTTCAGTTTTTCCCAGATTTCAGATGTTATCATAATTGGGACGTCTTATTATTAAGTAGACGTTACTCCATTCCAGTAAAATTTAAAGAGAAAATTCGAGCCGTTTTAGGAGAATGTTATTTACGTATTTTTGGGAAATTGTCAGATTTGACCCAAATTACGCGTAACTACTCGAATCTGCAAAAAAAAATTGTACAGAATATTTTTAAAGATCTTGTTTTGAAGAAGAGATTTAAATGAGAAAAATCTTTTCTTGAATAATGCAGTTGTGATATGGTCCAAAACATTCTAAACTTTCAATTTTCAAAAATTGAGAGATTTGAAAAAAGTCAATTGTAATGTTTTATGCTTTGTCGTATTGTAGGAACGTAAAGTAACAATTTTAGTCAATTTTGAAAAATATTTGAAATATCCTGGAGACCTGATAACGTATCCTGATAAAACAGGACATGGTTTCGTGAAAATCTTTTTTAGGTTAAGGGCAGGTCTTCTTTTCGGAGTTTAGGATGGACAGGGCGTTATGAAAACACTTTTACGATCTCAAAAAAGTGTATTTTAGCTTTTAAAAAATAAACACTGACATTTACTGTATTAATGAACCTTTCTATCACCACACTATAGTATGATGCCATATTCTGTTCTATTTTGTACCCTCTTGCACAAAAATGGGCGATGTCCTGAGCTGAACTTTACAGAGTTTTCCGACCCTGCCCGCTCGTGGGATCGAGCTGACCAATCCGCTTTAGCTTCATTCTTAGGAGGCGGGACTATTCATCTTGAAATTACAAAATGGCGGGGTGGAGTTATATTTTAGTAAATATTTGAATATAAATATTAAATCAACCAACAGTTTTAATAAATTTTTGTATATACATTTAATTCATAAATAAAGGCATGCAATTTCCCCGTAAAAACATATTTTAAAACTGTTATAAAAAGGGTTTTTGCAAAAATAACACTGGGCAACGACTATTAAGCTCCATGTCTACTTTGTCGTTTATTATTGTAATATTTAATATAAAAAGCAAATAATTCATTGTATGCATTGTCTAACCTAGTTATTTTATTAGTAAAATTTTCAAAAATAGTTTAGAGCTTT